>BLSH010441249.1:67864-90082 GCA_018402905.1 Glandirana rugosa
GGAAGAAGAAGACCTCTACAACTGAGCAGCGAGAGAAGGTGAACTTACGGCCCAGGCACGACGCACCCCCCTCCTGGACCGTACCAGGCCACATGCCCTCAACATGGGTAGTATGGGTGATTTGTCACATCCTGGGGCGGGGCTGTGATGTGTGGCACGCCCCAGGATGTGACATCATGACAGTGGGGCTCATGATGACGTAATCGTGTGGCCCCGCCCCATGCCAATATAAGGCAACCACGCAGCACGGACCCGGCATTCAAGTGGAAGAGAGCGACGAGTCAACATCTCCAGAAGAAGAAGGAGAAGAAGAAGAAGCAGGAGAAGCTAGCCGGGGAGACAGCGGCAAAAGAGCAGAAGACCCCGCAGAAGACCCCTCAGAAGACAGAAGACCCCGCAAAAGAGCCGGAGAAAGAAGACGAGGGAGAAGAGAGGGGAGAAGATGATTTAATAAAATATTTTAAAAAGCTGTTTAGTGTTTTTTTTGTACACTTTTTCCCCCAGGTAAATGGGTAGGGGTACGATGTACCCCATACTCCTTTACATAGGGTGGGGGTGCCGGCATCTGGGGGCCCCCTTATTAAAGGGGGCTTCCAGATTCCGATAAGCCCCCGCCCGCAGACCCCGACAACCAACGGCCAGGGTTGTCGGTAAGAGGCTCTTGTCCCCATCAACATGGGGACAAGGTGCTTTGGGGTGGGGGGCGCAGAGCACCCATACTCCCCATGTTGAGGGCATGCGACCTGGTACGGTCTCGCTCGTCCCCACCCCCTTTCCTGGCCTGCCAGGCTGCGTGCTCGGATAAGGGTCTGGTATGAATTTTGGGGGGACCCTACGCCATTTTTTCGGCGTGGGGGTTTCTCTTAAAATCCATGCCAGATCAAAGAGCCTGGAATGCTCTTGGGGGGGGGGCTCACGCAAATTTTTTGCGGGGGTCCCTTTTAAGACACCTAGCACACAAGTCGCACCGCAAGTCGGATCACCGTGATCCGACTTTTGGTGCGGCTTCTATTCAAATCAATGGGCTCCCATAGGGAATCATTGATTTTGAATAGAGGCAGAAAACGCCGCTGAAAGCTAGCGTGAAAAAACGTGCATTGATGTCAATGCAAAACGCCGAGAAAACAGCAATTTTTTCCCTGACGTCAGGCCCGGCATTTTGCTTATTTTTTGCAGACACCCGTGTGTATGAGGCCTAATAAGTGTATATTATTTGGTCTGTGTGAAAGTTATAGAGTCTACAAGCTATGGTGCCAATCATTGAAAATTGATCACACCTGATGCACTGATGGCCTATCTCATTTCTTGAGGCCCTGAAATGACAGGAAAGAACAAATACCCCCCAAATGAACCGTTTTTGAAAAGCAGACATTCCAAGGTATTTTGTATGAGGCATGGCGAGTTTTTTGAAGTTGTATTTTTTCCCACAATTCTTGGGAAAATTAAGAAATTATTATTATTTTTTTGTTTTGCAGAAAATTGTCATAACAACAAGTTATTTCTCACACACAGCATATGCATGCTTCCAATTACACCCCAAAATACATTCTGCTACTCACTCTGAGTATGGTGATATCACATGTGTGAAACATTTTCACAGCCTAGCCACAAAGAGAGGTCCAACATGCAGGGAGCACCGTCAGACATTTTAGGAGCAGAAATTTCACATCTAATTTCCTAACGACCTATTACACTTTTGAAGGCCCTGGTGCACCAGCACAACAGAATTACCCTCAAAATGACCCCATTTTGGAAAGCAAACACCCCAACATTCTATGAGGCATTATGAGTCTTTTGAATGGTTCTTTTTTTACCACAAGTCTTCGAAAAACTTGGAAAGAAAATGAAAATGTATTTTTGTTTTCACAAAGTGGTCAATTTATATGATATTTCTAACACAAAGCATGTACATAGCAAAAATTAATCCCCAAAATATATTCTGCTACTCGCCCCGAGTATGGCAATACCACATGTGTGAGACTTTTACACAGCTTGGCCACATAGAGAGGCCCAACATGCAGAGAGCACCGTCAAGCTTTCTAGGAGCATAAATTACACATAAAATTTCATTATTACCTATCACACTTTGAAGGTCCTGGAGCACCAGGACATTGGAATTACCCACAAAATGACCCCATTTTGGAAAGAGTAAAGAGCCAATTTCATTGTTTTTTTTTTTACCCTGATCGGGGCTGGGCTTTGTCCGAGGGACAAGCCTCAACCCCGATCACCATGCTGCGTGTCCCCGGGGCACGCACGAGCGGCGTACACGTGGATCTCCGTAGTGACCGGCTGTGATTGGACACAGGTGGTCACGTGGTAAAGAGCTAATTTCATTGGCTCTTTACCCTGATCGGGGAGGGGCTATGTCCCAAGGGACATGCCGATCCCCGATCACCGCGCTTCGGGCCCCCGGGGGCCCACAGTAGCAGCGAGAAGCGGTGGACATCATATGACGTCCGCCCGGATTGACGGAGTTTCCCTGCTGACATCATTTTATTATGGCTCGTTAGGGAAGTGGCTAATGTCTAAATGGCTGGCAACAAAAGTGAGTACACTTATAAGTGAAAATGTCCAAATTGGGCCAAAATTGTCAATATTTTGTGTGGCCATCATTATCTTCCAGCACTGCCTGAACACCCTTGGGCATGGAGTTCACCAGAGCTTCACAGGTTGCCACTGCAGTCTTTTTCCACTGACATCACGGAGCTGGTGGATGTTAGAGACCTTGCACTCCTCCTCCTTCTGTTTGAGGATGCCCCACAGATGCTCAATAGGATTTAAGTCTGGAGACATGGTTGGCCAGTCCATCTCTTTTACTTTTTCTCAGCTTCTTTAGCAAAGCAGTGGTCGTCTTGGAGGTATGTTTTAGGGTCATTATCATCTTGGAATACTGCTCTGCGGCCCAGTCTCCGAAGGGAGGGGATCATGCTCTGCTTCAGCATGTCACAGTACATGTTGGCATTCATGGTTCCCTCAATGAACTGTAGCTCCCCAGTGCTGGCAGCACTCATGCAGCCCCAGACCATGACACTCCAACCCCCATGCTTGACTGTAAGCAAGACACACTTGTATTTGTACTCCTCACCTGGTTGCCTCCACACATGCTTGACACAACCATCTTTAGAAGAGGCAACAATTCTTTTTTTCAGATCCTCAGAGAGTCCTTTGCCATGAGGTGCCATGTTGAACTTCCAGTTACCAGTATGAGAGAATGAGAGCGATAACAACAAATTTAATACACCTGGTCCCCATTCACACCTGAGACCTTGTAACACTAACAAGTCACATGACACAGGGGAGGGAAAATGGCTAATTGAGCCCAGTTTAGACATTTTCACTTAGGGATGTACTCACTTTTGTTGCCAGCAGTTTAGACATTAATGGCTGTGTGTTGAGTTACTTTGAGGGGACAGCAAATTTACACTGTTATACAAGCTGTACACTCACTACTTTACATTGTAGCAAAGTGTCATTTCTTCAGTGTTGTCACATGAAAAGATATAATAAAATATTTTCAAATATGTGAGGGGTGTACTCACTTTTGTGAGATACTGTATATATGAGTGTATCAAAGGGATACCTTGTTTAGGATGTAACACATATCATAGAGGTTTATATGTATTTTTGTGGTAGAAGTCCATTTATTGATGGAGATATACATCATAGGGAATACTCCCAGATTTCACAGGGAAGCAATATACGATTAGGAGATGTCCAAATCATGGGATATTCCACATAAGGGCCAGATTTGCTAAACAACATACCTGTAAGACCAGGAGTGCATGCATATGTGTGTGCTTATTTCACAGCAAGACTAAGCACACACTGAGATGATCAGGAGCAGCAGTATTTTTATAAACTAAACAGATTTAGGTAGATTTAGGTCACCTGAGCGTAGCATCTTTGAGCATTTTTCCAGCGTTTTTTCACACATTTTATGCATCATTTTGGCGTGTTTTTATGTGAAACTTGCGCGCGTTTTTGAGCTTTGCCATTTTTTATTAGCAATATAGAAAACTATCATCTATTGAATCCATTGTTGCTAGGTGTTTCAGCTTTTTTACCTTTTCCCTTAGCTTTTATTTCTTTTTTAATTATTAGTATTCATTTATTTTTATTTTTTTTCATTAGGGTAAGGGGTTAGAGTTAAGGTTAGGTTAGGGTTAGGATTATGGGTTAGGGTGTCACGTACCTTGTTTGAAGGATGAGTTGACGAGAGGGCTTCCCTTGCGGCTCGAACACCCCTGAATATGGTGGCAGAAGTACAAGGCTCAAAGAAGCATGGGTGCCAGTAGCTTGAATAGCAGGTGACTGCCACAGTCAGGGACGTAGTCAAGGTGAGCCTGGGTAATACAAGGTAAGACAACAGGGTGGTTAGGAGGCGCCTATGTGTCAGTGCACACTGGATATTAGCCTGAGCTTGTCTGTTTGCTGGGACACGTGCACGAGCATTAGCTGTATGGGAATGAGCAGTAGCTGCAGAAGAATTAGCATTAGCTGCAGAAGCATTTGCATTAGTTGTATGAGAATGAGTATTAGCTGCACTAGCTTCCTAAAATAGGGTAATTTATGTATTTTTTGTTAAGGTTAGGGTGTTAATACTACTACTACTACTAATAATAATAATAATTGAATGAATAAATACATGTAAAATAGATACACAAATAAATAAAAATAATCATAAATAAATAAGAAATAAATTCAATAAATGAATACTAAGTAATAGTAAATAAATAATTAACCTCTATCCTTAACCCCTAACCCTTAAAAAAAAATAATTAAAAAATAATAATAATAAATAACTAAACACCCTAACCCTAACACAAAATAAATAAATACATTACTATTATTATTATTATTAATAATAATAATAATTTTTTGTTCGGGTTTGACTGTTTATATTATTATTATTATTATTAATGTTATTATTTATAATAATTTATTTTATATTTTTTAAGGTTAGGGGTCAATTATCATTTATTTATGCATTATTACATATTATGAATCTATTAATTTAGGTTGATACTAGTTATTTGTGAATTTAGTTTACATTTATTTATTCATATATTATCGCTATAATTATGTATTATGTTTTACAATTTTTAATTTGAGCAGAAAATCATGCACAAACGCATGACAAAACACATGATTGTTCACAAAAATGCGTGAATGGTGCGTCTCTATTAATTTCTATGGGAATACAAACACTCCAAAAATGCTCAAGTCTGCCCGATTGAGCTACAAAAAAAGCTCAAGAACTTTTTTGAGCTGCAGGCATTTGGCTTCAGGTGACTTAGAGTGTACATGTGAACCATCTCAATGGAGAATAATTGATTTTTTTCTCATTCACCTTTTTGGAGATTCAAGCTACAAAAGACTGAGGTGTGAATGGGACATAATAGTGAATATAAAAGCAGGAGAATCACTGACTTGTCAATTTTCTGTTCACCTAAATGTATCCATGAAGATCTATGTGATCTCTAGAGAATCAGGCAGAAACCAGGCAAACATTATTTTTTATGTTAATATGCAAATTGCACAAATCTTCAAGAAAATATTGAGGGATATCAAGATAGGAGGATACAGTTACATGAAAAGTGAGTGTGCAGTTAAAGGGTCAAGAGTGTGTCCCTGGGATTTCCTTTATATGTGGTATTATTATTTAGCTCTTGCCCTGCTATTTTAATAGTTTGCATTCCCAGTAGGGCATGAAGCAGGTGCATGCAAATTGATTTCAAGGTAATATCCTTAGGTTAAGGACCTCGACCTTTATAAAGTCCACAGCGGGAAACATGCTCTTTTATGTCACCAGCCATCATCCATGGTCATTAACTAGGAGTATTCCCCACAGGCCAATTTCTGCAATTACGCATAAATCGTTCTGAAATAGATCATTTTCATAATGAATTGAAGGGATTAAAAAGTGATTTAGAACAAGAGGGTACCCTACCAGACTCTTTAAAAAGAATAAGGCCAACACTTTGGCTAGGGATAGATCAAATATACTTAATCCTAAAAATTAGGAGAAAAAGGATGCTTTGGTTGGGATGGTTATGAGGTTTGGACCCAGCTGGTATACAATATGTTGTATATTCCAAAAACATTGACCAATATTATTGTTGAATAACAAACTGATACAAATATTGGGAGAAAAACAGAACCTCGAAGGTCTGAAGAGCCATAAATCTGAAGCATATTTAAAACAATAGCGAATATGTTCCAAATAAAATTTGGAATTTCACTGCCACTAAAAGGAATGTATACAGTATGTATGGTCACTGCAAGGTACTATATAGAAATATGTAGAGAGAACAAAAGTATTTTGCGATAGTGACCACATGCATTTCTTTGACATCAGATCTTTTATTAATCGTACAGCCTCTAACATTGTTTAAATGATCACTGTCAGTGTAAAAAGATATATATAGCAAAAACCAAACTTGAGTTAAAGGTGTGAATAAGTGAATATATTTGTGATATATTGAATCAGAAGGATAAGAGCCCGTTGGCGGAACATTTTAAATTGTTACATAAATCATCGGTAGAAGGATTTATATTTTGTGGCAAGTATCACTTCATTTTGCCAGGGGATAGAGATAAAATAATTCTCCAAAAAGAAGCTAGCTGGTTGTTAAATTAAAATATTTACCCCTGAACCCAACCTTCAGCTTCATAACTGACCCCTCCGTGTTTCTCTCCATGCCCCTCTCTTTCTCCTCCCCCCCCCCCTTTTTCCTCTTTCCCTCCCCTGTAATAATGCATTCTCTTACTCTTATATATTATATATTTTTATTTAATTGTTTTATATATACAGATGTATGTGTGTATTTTTTATATGTATATGAATTTTTATATGCAACTCTATGAATCTTAGTTCTGTCTTCTCAGGAGGTGATTGGGTTCCTATTGTCCTCCTGCTAGTGTCTGCCATATAGGTTTACATCTCAGCTGACTCTTGCCAGATGTATTAAGATGGATTAAACATCACACGTCTCTCCCTGCATAAGAAAGTGGTGCGTCCAGGATTATTCTGTTTTGATGAGAGCCATCTCATCTCTAGTCTTGGAGGGTATGAGGTAAAGTCCCGCCTCTCACTTCCAATCTATTCATATAGAGGTTTGTGGACAGGTTGGTCCCCAGACAGCCACCACTGAAAGGGGAGGAGGTTTGCTTATAATTAAAGCAGGGTTATTGCGGCACCATATAAAAGGTAATTAAATCAACTCAGCTAGGATATAAAACAAAATATAAACATTATTTATTATAACGAAAAAGACATACTTGAGTGAGACAATTAAACAATTATTTAAAAGCAATGGTCACGGGGACGTGGCCAAGGCATGGAGGAGTGAGGACGCACATTCCCTCAGCTCCGATCCACCACAGCACACTACAGCTTCCCTGGGGACTCAGCTGCCTGCAGAAGGCCAGGAGAAGATGTCCCAGCGCAGGAGAACCGTCTCCCAGCCACCTCCAGCGGAACAAAGCGCCAGGGCCCCTTAGACAGTTTTTTCCCAGAGACACGACGGGCCGGGAAGGGGAGCTCCAAGATGGCGCCGGCTCCTCAGGACACGCAGCACCACGCAGCTACACTGACTCAGCAGCGGCAGCCACAGGCCTCACAGATCGCATCGCCTCACCTGGTGAGTGACACAGTGCCCCCATATTCCCCTGGGTCGGCTTCCTCACAGGGCTCGCAGGCTGATCACGCAGACATCCTGGGAGATGGAGATCTCCGGTGCCATATATGGTCGTTGCCCACGAGGGAGGACTTAGAACGCTTTACTGCTAAAATAGAGAAGGCATTTACTAAAGATATCACACAACTTAAGGCAGACACTGCACATCTAGGAGGTAGAGTGGAAGCATTGGAACAGAAGCTGGAGGACACTATTCCCCACATATCAATCCTACAGGACAGATGCACTGCCCAAGATAAGAAAATTGAGTCCCTCATTTCACAAATGGATGACTTTGAAAACCGAAGTAGAAGGGCAAATATACGTATTAAAGGCCTGCCTGAGGCGACAGCACCTAGAGATATAATACCCACTCTCACTGATATATTCAGAGCCATTTTGGAGCTTCCCCCAACCGCCCCAGTGGAGATAGACCGGGCGCACAGAGCTCTAAGACCACCTTCCCAGGACCAGGACAACCCACGGGATATAATCTGTAAGCTCCACAAGTATACCCTAAAAGACCGCATCATGCAAAAGATGCGTAATAAACCTTACTATGACTTTGATGGAGCAAAGCTGTCCTTTTACCAGGATTTGTCCAGGAGGACTTTAATGCAACGCAGAGCATTGCGCCCGGTCCTGTCGGCTCTTAGGGCTGCAGATTTAACATATAGTTGGGGCTTCCCCTTCAGCCTACAGGTTAAAAAAGATGGCAGACAGGTCACCCTGTATACTAAAGATGATCTACCTAACTTCATAACGGCCCTGGACCTTGAGCAAGTGGACTTTCTGGACTGGAGGGGGTCTATGGACTTTCCGACTGTGACTCTCCCCCTGCCATGGCTTAAAGCGAAGAATAACCGATGCTCCAGAGGCCGCAGGAGACACACCTCCGAGGATTCACAAAGGCCATCAACCAGCAGAGACTGAATAGCCCCTGCCTCTCTGTTTGCTGGATGACTTCCTTCTCCCTCTACTAAATGGACACTCAGGGTCCAGGTTGCAGTACCTGGAGCCTGTCTTATACCATAGATCCTATGCAACAGAGAGACCCCTAGCTAATTCATGTTGAGTATGATCCCCTTCGGGTGGAGGGGTCTGACTGCCCTGGGTCTAAGCCTTGCACCTGATACTGGTGCACCTTTACTCCCTCACCCCCACTTCCCTAGCACACTCCAGATGTGCCGCAACGGCTCATAAAACCTAAATCCGCCTGTCTCCTGCTCATTTCCAGTTTACTTCCAACCCATTTCATGCTTACCCCAAGGTTACTATTTTTACCAACCAAAAATGGTGGAGGGAGCGGAGATACATCTCCTTTGCTCCCCCTGCAGTGGCCCCGGATCCCCCAGTAGGCCATCTCCCCATGGGAGTTAATCCTGAAAGGGGCGCTGGGTCGGGTGGCGAAGGCCGCTCCTTAGAGGGCGGGGGCTTCGCCCCGGACACAGCGCCCACTGTTTCCATAGAACGCCGGCCACGGTTCGCCAGATTTGTTGCGTTATTATCTTTCTTTATATTGTTGATGTTATTGAACTGCGGTTTAATGTTTTTTCTCTGTCTCTTCTCTCCTTTCTCTCTCCTGCTCCCCTCTTTCTCTCCTATTCGGGAGGACACTTTTAGGAAACACCGCGGGCCCGACGTCCCAAACCAAGATCCCTACAAAGAACTACGAAAGAGAGCGCTATGGCATCCTCCATGACTACTTTGAAGGTAATCTCATATATGTGCGAGATCTGTGCTCACCGAATAAGAGGAGTAAATTATGGGTTGAACTTAAGAGATTGAGGGCCCAGGTGGTGATGTTACAGGAAACACACTTCACCTCCCAGTCCCTGCCCAGACTACCCACACATCTTTTTAATCAGTGGTTCCTTAGTGTTTCCCCAACCTCAAAAGCTAAAGGAACAGAGATAGCCATCCATAAAAACTGCCCCTTTCAGCCGGAGGACAACATAACTGATCCACTGGGTAGATTCGTCTTTCTAAAGGGCACCATAGAGGGAACGAAATATACTTTTGCCACACTGTACGCACCAAATACAAATCAGGTGACATTCCTGGAGGACACGCTAGACAGGCTGACAGCCTTCCGCGAGGGCCATCTGGTAGTGGGGGGAGATTTCAACGTCAGCCCGGACCCAATCCTTGACATTACTCATAGTCGCCCCACACACTCTTACGCGTTCCTCAGGCGCTTTCGTAAAGCGATCCAGTCACATTTACTAATGGATAGTTGGAGGGTAATGCATCCCTCCGGCAGGGATTATAGCTATTACTCAGCGGTGCACAATGTGTACACACGGATAGACATGCTATTAGTGGACCACCATACCCTCGAGCTACTACAGGAGACCACAATTGAATCAATAACCATTTCCGATCATGCTCCTATCACAATTACTCTGCAGCAATCTCAGAGTAGGAGCAAACCATGGTCTTGGCGACTAAACCCAAACCTCCTAGATTAGTGTTCCCTAACCCTGTCCTCAAGGCCCACCAACAGGTCATGTTTTCAGGATTTCCATTGTTTTGCACAGGTGATTTGATCAGTTTCACTGCCTTAGTAATTACCACAGCTGATTCATCTGAGGGAAATCCTGAAAACCTGACCTGTTGGTGGGCCTTGAGGACTGGGTTGGGGAACACTGTCCTAGATGACTCCGTGGTGGTCTCACGGGTATCCGAAACTCTGCGACACTACTTTGCAGAAAGCACAGATGTTGGGGTATCAGAAAGCATTGTCTGGGAGGGACACAAGGCAGTAGTCAGGGGCGAGCTAATCTCGCAAGGCGGCAGGCTTAAAAGAATACAGCAGGCAGATTTTCAGCGAGTGCTAGCACACCTCCAGAAAGCCGAACTTTGCCATAAAAGAAACAACCACTCAGACGCCCTTAAAAAACTCTTAGAATTGAGGGAACTTTTCTCCCGTCTGCTGGACCGAAAAATCCACAAACAATGGCGATCTCAGGCTCCCAGATTTTATAAGCAGGGAAACAAATGCAGCCCTATGGTGGCAAGGGCCCTACGGAAACGGAGAGCCCAGTCACATATTTATCAAATAAAGTCCACAACGGGGGACATAATATCCCACTCATCTAAGATTGCACTGGCCTTTATGGACTACTACGCACGTTTATACTCAATCGACGATCACAGCCGGACACCCGACCACCCCGACAAACATAAAGATATAAGGGAGTATATAAAAGACTCAGGTTTCCCACCCCTCTCAGAAGAGCAGCTAGAAACATTAGAGATTCCGATTACGCTGGCTGAGGTTGAGGGGGTGATCAAATCACTGCCTAATGGGAAGAGCCCGGGTCCGGACAGACTAGACAGGAATTATTACTCTACCTTTCTACCCCTTTTGCTGAGACCAATGAGTAGCTACTTTAATTCGGTGGCGGAAGAAGGGGGTATCCCCCCTGAAGCGCTGCTGGCACATATAACAGTAATACCCAAAGAAGGGAAGGACCCAACACAACCATAGAGTTATCGACCAATCTCCTTACTGAACGCAGATGTGAAGGTTTATGTGAAAATTCTGGCAAACAGATTAAAACACCTAGTCCCCGAGGTGGTACACACTGACCAGACTGGGTTTGTGACTGGGAAAGAAGCCAGGGACAACTCGCTGAGAGCTATAAGCCTCATTAATTGGGCACGGAGCGACCCGGTCGGAGGCCACCATCTCATCCTATCCACGGATGCGGAGAAGGCCATAGACCGGGTGGGATGGCCTTTCCTACGAGGGGTCTTAGAGCATCATGGGCTAGGCCCAAAAATGCTGACATGAATCTTTTCTCTGTACTCACAGACACAGGCCCAGGTGGAGGTGAACGGGTTTTTTTCCCCTAGATTCTCAATTAGGAACAGCATTAGGCAGGGGTGCCCACTGTCGCCCCTTCTTTTTGCACTTGCGTTAGAGCCCATGCTACGAACAATTTGTGCCAACCCTAATGTCAAAGGGCTAATGGTGGGTGATACGGAGCACCAACTTTCGGCCTACGCCGATGACATTCTTTTCTATATCTCAGAGCCTCGGATTTTGTTACCTAATCTTATGGCCGAATTTCAAAGATACGGCAATCTGTCCAACTTCCAAATTAATTACACGAAATCGGATATATTGCCAATCACGATACCGAGAAACATGATCAACAGCCTCCAAGCCAAATTCCCCTTCACCTGGGCCAAATCCGCTATAAGATATTTGGGCATCAAACTCACAGATAGGTATGAGACATTATACGATAACAATTACCCTGTCTTATTGGCAGAAATTAAAAATGACCTCGCCAACTGGACAAAAACGGCCTTCACATGGTTAGACCGCGTTAACATAATCAAGATGAACGTGCTCCCGAGAATACTTTTCTATATGCAGATGGTTCCGATCGCACTGCCAGGCTCCTTTTTCTCCGGGGTGGCTAGTCTCCTGATGAGGAAAGAAAGATACACCCGCTCCAAGCCTCACCTGGCCGATTAGGACCTCAATCCACCTGTGTAGGGTGCTGGCTAAGCCACAGTGCAAATAGGAGAAACAGAAAGTTCAGACAGCCGCACTCCAATCGATGCTGATTTATTTTGGCAAAAATGCACAAAACAGGTAAATGCAGGTACAGTCAAATGCCAGCAGGAACGGACACCAGGTAGCAGCTAACGCGTTTCACGTCTAGAGTTGACGCTTACTCATAGCTGAAGAGATGGGTATCGATCCAGCTCCTAAATAGTGGTCAGTACCGCCCATTCATGACAGGTGCAGACTAATTAGTCCCATGACGAGGTTCGTGTGGAACGACAATAAACCCAGACTTGCTATGCAAGTACTGAAACGCCACAAGCATAATGGCGGCCTGGGTGTCCCAGACCTGAAACGATATTACAGGGCCATTGCTCTACAAAGGATCCTAAACTGGCGTTTCCACATGGCCGACAGGGGATGGGTCAGACTGGAGAAGTGCCTGGCAGGGTGGGACTTGGCGTATGCCCCCTGGCTCCCCACGGCCTGCAGGGGTTTTTCAGAAAACACATCACCCCTTACACAACAGACGATGCGAGTTTGGGACAGAACTAATAAACTTTTCACACTAGCCCAGCAGACATCCCCGCTGGCCCCGTTAGGGGGCTTCCGATGGTTCATTCCAGGAGAACAGAGGGGTTTTTTTAGGAAGTGGGCCATGGACGGACATGTTTGCTGTGGCACACTGCTGGAAAATGGTAAACTTCTCCTCCTATCGACCCTCAGAAATACACTCAGCAGCTTCCCCATGGACTCATGGCGACATGCCCAACTTACACACTTCTTTGCTACCCAGACCCACTCGATTAGAAACCTCGACTCTCTAACGCCGTTCGAAAGACTTTTCATAGACGACGAACCCACGCCACATATGATCTCGGAATTGTATCAGCTTCTGGGCTCGGTGGGACCCTCGGTTAAACCAGCCTTCGTTAGGGAGTGGGAAAGAGACCTGGAGCTAGAGTTCACCGAAACCCAAATAACACATATGTACGAATGACCCACTCTAGCACGATATAGGCGAGAACCCAGGAAACAAACTACAAATTACTTACCCAATGGTACAGAGTCCCTGCCAAGTTAGCCAAAATATAACCGTCGATTTCGGACCTCTGCTGGAGGGGGTGTGGAAAGGCGGGCACCCTCCTGCATTTATGGTGGGAATGCCCCAAAATCCAATAATTTTGGAAAGAGGTCCACTCCTACATAACCACAATTATAGGCATAGAGATTCCATTCTCCCCAATTCATCTTCTCCTAAACATCCCCCCTATGGCAGTGTGCCGATACAAGAACTCAATACTCCCGCACCTCCTTAACGCAGCTAAGCGGCTGATTCCCCTTTGTTGGAAACAGACTCGGACCCCTAGCCTGGATGAATGGAAAAAGAAGGTGGAGGAGATAAGGGGAGCCGAAGAATAGGTAGCTATATGTAATGGAAGAAGGGAAAGATTTACTATGGTCTGGGAACAGTGGCAAGACCACACCTCTGGCAACACATGGGTACCATCGAGTTTAGACATAGCGTTACTAGAACTAGTGGAACCCTCCCTGAGGGAAAGAAAGAGCACAGACCTCGACCATGTGTGAGATGCCCTACTCTGGAACTCTTATTTAATGGGATCTGGTCACCTTGGTGCCCCCTACACACAGTAGGTTGCTGGACGGTTGCTGGTAGGGCAACCACAGATAATCATACACCCTTTCGTGTAACTCCCGAATTCCTCCCTCTACCCCATGTCTATCTGTCTCCCACTTTCACCCCTTCATATCCCCTACCCTTTGTCTTCTCTCACTTCTACTGTATTTTCTTTTTTTTTCTGATTGTCCTTCTTCTTAAATATTTAAGTAAGGTTTGCAGATACGCAAATATGCCATGCACAAATGCAATACAAGACAGTAGAGGCTGACCAGGACAGAGATGTAACAAGCTATGTCTGGGGTGGTTGGCGGAGGCCCCCTGTCCCTATAACGAGAGGTGGCCTCGCCCCCGGTAGCAGGGGGGAGAGGCCCATCAACATGCCGTGGCCTCATGCCAGTCAGCCCCATGGGCAACCTTCCTGGCAGAGAGGGTATGAAGGAGGCCCTCCGGGCCCCCCTCTTGGTCAGGGAGGGACGGTATGGGTCGCGGCTGTGCCGGCGATCTACTTGCCGGCACATAAATTCGGGACATGGGGGCACTGCCGGGCATCCCGGACTTCCCACCCCGCTTCACAGTTTAAGTCTGCCCTGGTAGCCCGCTGATGTTATAAATGGCTTTGGTTATGTTGTAACGACACATGGATTACCAGAATGTATATCTGCATGTTTTCTACGTGTGCTCTAAAACAAAATTAAAGATTATTTTAAAAAAAAGCAATGGTCACTAGGAGTACATTATTTCCCAATGTCTGGGGAATATACAGCATGGTGTGAGCCACGGACATCTAGGATCTCAGCATGTTTCACGGACCTGGTCCGCTTCCTCAGGAAAAGTGTCTGTGGTAATAAAAATAGTACAACCAGTAAATCAAGCAACACAATATTGCAAACATATAAGTACATTCATATACCGTGAGTACATAGTGGGGTGGGTATAGCTAGGACAACTAGCCTACCTATAAGCCCAATTCCATCCAGGGCACATGCCCGTGCATGGGCGTTCCTGGTCGGCAGAGATGGGCTATGTGTAGGAATCCAATACTGAATGGTATTCTAGAATAGTTACATAGAGCGATATAAGTCACTGGTTCAAATGGCCTATGGGGGACTGGAGAGCAAGGTAGGAGGAGGGAAGGGAAAAGGAAAGGTGGGAGGGAAAGGGGGAGGGAGGGGGAGGAGGAGAGAAGGGAGGGAGGAGGAAAGGGATAAGAGGGGGAGAAGAGGGAGGGAAAGGAATGGGAGGGAGGGGGGGAAAGGGGGAGGAGGGGGGTTGTTGGAAAATTGGGATGCTCAAAACATCACCATGTATTAAGAAATAAACTGACCTGTAGACCAATCAATATAGAGTAACATGTCCCAGGGCTTAGGACGGGAGTCAGGAAGGACCGTGAGGCAAGCCTAATGCACAATCAGAAGCGCCGCCATAACCACGAGGCTGTTGCAAGCGCAGTCCTTAATCTGTGGCATAAGGTACACATAGTTAGATCATGAAGGTCCAAATATGGGTTTCCGTACAGAAGTTTTCTACCGAACGAGCGTATAGCTCAGTAGACTCACTGGTCGGATGCTCCACGTTTGCATGCCCTGGGATCCTTCCTACACTGAAACAGCGGGGGCGACCCGCTTAAATACCGAACCCAGCCACGCACACGTCGGCCTAGGCCGAGCGTTGCGTCACCAGGTCAAGCCGTCCGTATGGTGCATATCTTTTTCGTAATAGTAAATAATGTGTATATTTTGTTTTATATCCTGGCTGAGTTGATTTAATTACCTTTTATATGGTGCCACAATAATCCTGGTTTAATTATAAGCAAACCTCCTCCCCTTACGGTGGTGGCTGGCTGGGGACCAACCTGTTCACAAACCTCTATATCTTTCAATTGGATGAGGCACCTCCCTTATTAGGGTGTTTATAAATATATATTACTTTGAGGTATCCAACTACTCCGATCTATTCATTTGGAGTGACACTAGTCGCGACCCTGAAGTGACGTCAGTGAAACGCACTTCTGCCCGCACTTCCGAGTTAGGCAGCACTGTGTGCCTTCCACACCAACTTGGGATGCTAGATTGAGCAGACACAGAGAAAAAAAAATACAGTAACTATCTACAATCTATGCTGTAAGCAGACTGCAAACTCCTACACCTCTATACTTATGGTAGGTGTGGGGTTAAGATTAAAGACACTGCCAAATGTCAATGGAGATTTGTCTGGGGGCTGGTTCAGCACCAAAGTATACATGCCATGTTAGAGAGACAGCCGCTACTGATAATATCTACCTGGGAATATAAACTATGAGCCGATGGTTTGGTGTGTTGCATGTATGTAGATTGTGTATGTTTACCACTATGTTTAAGTATATGTACATTTATAGCACCACAGCCTGATTGGGCGGGTGTGCGTTCCCCACCCTTAGGGGAGGGGCATCACCAGTAGGACCCGACATACCAATATGTATATATAGAAGGGGTAGGCTATTTGGTCTGTAGGCTCTGAGGAAGAGGGTTCGCCCTGGAAACGTGTCAGCCTGGCCATATGGACACCGTCCGGTCTCCCTGCTAAGGTGGAGTTCCAAAATAGTCCTGGAGGTGCTGTGTTCACCTTTAAATGTTGTTGTACCTTTTCAATTGCTCTGTTTGTGAGTATATATTTTTATTTGATTAGCTTTGAATAAACTTTTTAATGATGTTGCACTAGGTATAGTTCCCTTCTCCTGTTTTTGTATTCTTTAGTGCCTTTGGATGCCCATGGTCCTGAGGAGGGCTGCAAGACCTATGAGTGTGGAAATCTACTCACATTTACTAAGAATTACTTAGCCTGGTCTGCATCATCTATTGGACCAATAGACCCAAGCGCAGGAGGATTGGAGTATTAATCCTGTCAATGACACTACTGTATTGCAATAGCTTATGCCATGCCTCTGAGCATGTCTACTTACCTAATCTGGCTGGACTTCATGAGATGTTACCTTTTATTATTCATTTGCTTGTGGGATGCCAGCTCCTCCTTGATTTTATAGACCATGTTGGTCTTCCCCTTTTGTTTTTTACGCTTATGGCTTGTAACTTCCTATCATGCTATGTGTATACTGACTCTATAAGCCTGATGTATTGTATTTCTCCAGTTAAGACATCAATAAAATGCTTACGGGAAAAATATATATATATATATACCGTATATATTTATATATATATATATATATATATATATTTAGCTCCCAATTGTTTAAATAATATGAGCTAAAACTGACAGTTTTTCTTGTTTACACTTAAAAAATATCTTTATCTTTATGGTAAAGATAACCCAAATCAGTGTATATTATTTGGTCTTTGTGACGGTTATAGAGTCTACAGGCTTGGTGCCAATCATTGAAAATTGATCACACATGATGTACTGACAGTCTATCTCATTTCTTGAGACACTAAGGGCCGGTTTACACAGGGGCGACTTGCGCTCCGACTTATGATGCCTCAAGTCACCCCAAGTCGCTTGACATCTGAAATCCCATTGAAGTGAATGGGAGCCATCTTAATGTACACTACTGAAGTCGATCCGACTTAAAAAAAAAGGTTCCTGTACTACTTCAAGGCAACTTCTATTAGACTTGTGCCCATAGAATTCAATGGAAGTCGCCTCCAAGTCGGAACCCTCATCTATATTAAAGTGACTTTACAGAAAAAGAAAATAATTTACAAAGTTACTCCCCCCGAATTACCCAGGCAACCCCCTCCCTCTCTTCTCTGATTTTCCACAGGCAAAGTCGCCTGGCATGGAGTCACATTGTAAGCTGCCCAAAGTCGTGCTGAAGTTGCTTTGAAATTGCGTTGTAAGTCTTACAAATATCGCCCAAATGACCCATTTTTGAAATGTAGATAGTCCAAGGTATTTAGTAACAGGCATGGTGAGTTTTTTTAAGTTGTAATTTTTCCCACAATTGTTTGCAAAATGATTTTTTTTTTCACAAAATTGTCATATTAACAGGTTATTTCTCTCACATGGCATATGCATACTTGCAACTACACCCCAAAACACATTCTGCTACTCCTCCTGAGTATGGCAATACCCTATTACACTTTTGAAGGCCCTCGAGCACCAGGACAATGGAAACACCCACAAAACGACCCAATTTTGGAAAGCAAACTCACCAACCTATATTCTATGAGGCATAATGAGTCTTTTGAACATGTCTTTTTTTTTTACAAATGTTTTTGGAAAATGTGGAAAGAAAATGAAAACACATTTTTTTTACACATTTTTATAGCACTGATGTGCACTGATGAGTATCCACTGATAGGGTGGCACTGATGAGCACTCACAGGTGCTGTAGGGCACTGTATTGGCACTGAAGGGCATTAGATAGCACTGTAGTGGCACTGATGGCCCTGTAGGACACTGATGAGCACTGTAGTGGCACTGATGGTACTGTAGTGGCACTGATGGGCACTGTAGTGGCACTGATGGCACTTTAGGGCACTTATGAGCACTGTAGTGGCATTGATGGTACTGTAGGGCACTGATGAGCACTGTAATGGTACTGATGGCACTGATGAACACTGTATTGGCATTGTAGGGGCACTGGTGGCACTGTAGTGGCACTGTAGGAGCACTGATGGCACTCTAGTGGCGCTGTAGGAGCACTGAAGGGCAAACAGGATAATGCCAGCTCGTGCTGCTGCGGTGTTTCTCTTCTCACACTGATGCACCCTGTAAGGAGAGGAGAGAGAAACACCACAGCAGAGTGAGCTGAACTGGCCATGACGCCAGTTTGTTGACAAGTGATCGGTCCATCATTGGACGGAGCAATCACACGGTAAAGGGTCGTTGTGATTGGCCCTTTACCCTGATCCTTGATGTGATGGGTCCCAAAGACCCAGCCATCATGGACACTTCCAGTGGGCACGTGAGAAGCGCAAGCACAGGAGTCCATCACATGACAGCCTCCCAGAACTAGCCGGCCACGCTGTAGCCATCATTCTGCTATAGCATGGTCAGCAAGTGGTTAATGGGGCCTGTGCTACTGCCTTTACTGTATATCAGCCATTTCTAATAGCTGAATGACAGGGGCATATAGTGCATAGTGTTGTATCACAGTCATGTGATAGTTTAAGTTTTTGGGGTTGTATTCGATATGTGCAAAGAGAGATCACACAAATACTTATAACATTTATTAAAAGTAATGACAGTCACAGAAAAAGTTAAAGAAAATATAGCAACAATATTTAACTAAAGATGCTGTTTCCACCATTGGTCCCCCCATTATATGGCATGGCGCAGGTGGCCACTAGAGATGGGCGCATCCCGAACATTATGGGGCGTTCTTGGGAACTTCGAGCACCACATAATGCATTCCAATGGCGGGGGAAATGCCGCCCGCTGATTGGCCAAAGCATGCACATGACCTACATGCTTTGGCCAATCACAGAGCGCTCTGCTGTGAGAGATATGACTGGCTAAAGGCAGGGTGCCTTCAGCCAATCACTGCTCAGCAACCTCAATCCACGATGCACACTATATAAAGCCGCTTGTACAGCGGCTCTATGTAGTGTTGATAACGTTGGATAGAGAGACAGTGAGCTTAGGTAGCGGCGTGCAGGCAGTTTAGTGTAGATAGCTGTGCATTGTGAAAAACATATATTAGATGGATAGATAGATAGATAGATAGATAGATAGATAGATAGATAGATAGATAGATAGATAGATAGCGTGATCTGTATACAGTCAGTTAGTGCAGGCAGTGCAAGAATATATATATATATATATATATATATATATATATATATATATATATAATGCAATGCCTTTAGTATAGACTATATACAGCTAATTCAATGTATACACAGTGTATTGAGTGTACACTATATACCAGTGCATTCGGGGTTGTACGGTATAGAGTACACTTGACATGGTGTATTAAAATATATACAGTCTAGTATATATATTTATATATACACACATAGCGTATTGAGTGTAGACTATATATCAGTGCATTCGGGGGTGTACGGTATATAGTACACTACTTGACGTGGTGTCTTAAAATATATACAGTCTAGTATATACATATATACACACAGCGAATTTTAGTGTACACTTTATCACAGTGCATTCGGGGCTTTATGTACGGTATATAGTACACTTGATGTGGTGTATTAAAATATATACAGTCTAGCATATATATATATATATATATATATATATATATATATATATATATATACACACAGTGTATTGAGTGTAGACTATATATCAGTGCATTCGGCGGTGTATGGTATATAGTACACTACTTGACATTGTGTATACAGTATATATATACACACAGCGTATTGAGTGTACACTATATACCAGTGCATTTGGGGGTTACGTACAGTATATAGTACACTTGAAGTGGTGTCTTAAAATATATACAGTCTAGTATATATATATATATATATATATATGTATATATATATATACACACAGTGTATTGAGTGTACACTATATATCAGTGCATTTGGGGGTGTACGCTACATAATACACTAAACGAGGGCAAGAAGCCTCTGTGTCTTCAATGAAAAGTGGTGGTGGCGGAAATGGTGCATCCTCTGATTGTCCTTTTTTTCTGCTGTTGGCCAACCTATTGAGCCACAACATGCAGAAGAGTTGGTGGAGTGGATAACTAAGCTATCCTCATCCTCCTCATCCTCTGTCACCCAGGCTCATACAAGTTTGCCTTCCAACGCAGATGGTAAAGCGGCATATTCCACTGGATCCATGTCCACAGTTACTCCTTTTGTTGCCCAACCATTATGCACCAGAATTATTCAACCATAGTGTCGGTTACTAGAGTTGAGCGGACACCTGGATGTTCGGGTTTGTCTGAACTTTGTGAAAAAGTTCGGGTTCGGTACCGATCTTGACCCGAACTTGACCCCGGATCCCGAACCCCATTGAAGTCAATGGTGACCCGAACTTTTGGCACAAAAATGGCTCTAAAAAAGTCCTGGAAAGGGCTAGAGGGCTGCAAAAGGAAGCAAAATGGGGGTAAAAGTAGGACAAGTGCCCTGCAAACAAATGTGGATAGGGAAGTAACTTAAAATGACATAAAAAAAAAAGGAGGAGGAGGTGGATGTGGAGGTTGAGTAGGCCGTGACCGTGGCGATGTAGGTGGAAGTGGCGGTGGAGGAGGAGGAGGTAGGCAACACTGTTTTAAGTTTGTTTGTTCTAATTGGGTTAGCCCCCAAAATATTGAGACATATTAAAAAAAAACAAGTATACCAATGGCTGTGTGAGGCCGGTCTAAATGTCTTTTCTGCACAAGGTACAGACAACTCTTATGGGATCCATGCCTGGTTCATTTTAATAAACATTAGCTTGTCCACGTTGGCTGTGGACAGGCGGCTGCGCTTGTCTGTGATAACGCCCCCTGCCCTGCTAAACACACGTTCAGACAATACACTGGCTGCAGGGCAGGCCAGCACCTCCAAGGCATAAAGGGCAAGCTCAAGCCATGTGCCCAATTTGGAGACCCAGAAGTTGAATGGGGCAGACCCATCAGTCAGTACGTGTATTGTTCCACCATGTTGCTGAAATGCTGCCTCCTGCTAAAACGTTGCCTATCAGCTGGTGGTGCTGTTTGTTGTGGCGGGCTGCTGACAAAGCTTTTCCACATTTCGGCCATGCTAACCCTGCCTTCTGAGGTGCTGGCGGTGCCACAGCTGCGTTGGCCATCTCTTCCTCCTCCTCCTCTGCCTTCGCCTTGTGCTTCCACTGAGCCCCCGGTGTCATTTGGGAATGCCCTCAGCAGTGCGTCTACCAGCGTGCGCTTGTAGTCGTGCATTTTCCAATCATGCTCCAGTGAGGGAATTAAGGATGGCTCGTTGTCCTTGTAACGGGGATCCAGCAGGGTAGACATCCAGTAATCAGCACAAGGTAAAATGTGCCTGCTGGACCATGAATCAGTGGTAATATGAACCCTGCTGCTGAGCACCCTGTCCAAAAAGACCAAAACATTGCCTTCCACATGACGGAAGAGAGCTGGAATGGCCTTACGTGAAAAGAAATTTCTTTTGGGAACCTGTCACTGTGGGACAGCACATTCCACAAATTGACGAAAGGGCACAGAGTCTACCAGCTGAAAAGGCAGCAGTTGGAGTGCTAGGTCCCACGAGTCGTCGTCCCAAGTATAATGGTGACTAAGTACCAGGTCGTCCGTGTAAAATGGAACACGACTAATGACCTACAGATGGGACGACCTAGGGGCAATGTTCCTGTTGCTCGGTAGGAATTAAGGGAGTGACCTCGTACTAACCTTTTACGTGCTGATGTTCGCGTGCGACCATCTGCGTGACGACTCCCGTAAGGGTTTACTGTGGCCCCCGAGTCACCTTCGTGTT
>BLSH010441249.1:91088-113959 GCA_018402905.1 Glandirana rugosa
ATAAAAAACGCGGAAAAGATATCGACGTCCCGTCGTTTAGTTCCATGCCATTAGTAGGCATGGCTGTGCTGGCTTCTAAGGGCAAACACGTGAAACGCTTGTTGATTGGCTGCCCTGCAGCTATAGAAAAGGCGCAAAAAATACCCGAATACCGAACCTGGACTTTTTTTCAAATGTCCAGGTTCGGGCCACGGACACCCCAAAGTCCCGTACGAACACAAACTTTACAGTCCGGGTTCGCTCAACTCTATCGGATACATGCTGATGGAGGATGTGCAGCAATTTGAAGGCTCCGATGTTGGTTCCCAGGTTGAGGAAGGGAGTAGCGTGAGCCTAGAGACAGGGGGTGCCGCTGAAGGACAGGAAACTAGCAGTCATGTTCCCCCAGCTGCAGCATACTGCCAAGTTTGCTCCAGTGACGAGGAGGGAGGGGATGATGAGGACACAGACTGTACTTGGGTGCCTGAGAGAAGAGAGGAGGAAAGTGAGAAGGAGGAGGAGGCACAACTTCAACGAGGCAGGATTTCCTCCACGGGTCAGCTTAAGTGCAGCCACCCAATTGCATCAGACCACAGAGCTCCACAGGTGCAAGGCGCTGCTTGCTCCCTGCTGACTACTAAAAGTTCTTTGGTATGGGCATTTTTTTAACACATGTGCAGTAGATCCCCTTCTAAACTTCCAGTCCTCTCCAAAACCTGCAGGAGGAATGAAGGTCTAGCAATGTGTGCCACAAGTACTTGCAGCCAAACTGCTAGCAGTACACTACCAGGTGAATTCAGCAAACAAATATCCCTACCCCAGTTGCTGAACCATACAAAAAATACTGTCCCAGCCATCCACATGCTCAGCGTCTTAATGCTAGCTTGTCCAAGTAGCTAGCACTCCAACTGCTGCCTTTTCAGCTGGTAGACTCTGTGCCCTTTCGTCAATTTGTGGAATGTGCTGTCCCACAGTGACAGGTTCCCAAAAGAAATTTCTTTTCACGTAAGGCCATTCCAGCTCTCTTCCGTCATGTGGAAGGCAATGTTTTGGTCTTTTTGGACAGGGTGCTCAGCAGCAGGGTTCATATTACCACTGATTCATGGTCCAGCAGGCACAGTCAGGGACGTTACCTTTCCTTCACGGCGCACAGGGTAACACTACTGGCAGCTGGGAAGGATGCAGGACAGGGATCAGTGTTGGAGCTAGTTCCGCCACCACGCCTCCAAAAAGCTGGTGGTGATTTTGCCACATTTGCCTCCTCCACCCACTCCTCTTCTACCTCTGTGGCCTCTTCTGCAGAATTGAACCTGCAGTGCTCCCTAAGCGTTCAAGGGGCTATGCAAGCAGTCAGGCTAAATGCGGTGCTTGAGTTAGTCTGTCTTGGGGACAGGAGCACCACTGGGGCAGAGATTCTGTCAGCTCTGCGGGGGCAGGCTCAGAGGTGGTTGACACCACAGCAGCTTGAGCCAGGAATGGTTGTATGCGAAAATGGCACCAACCTTCTCTCTGTGTCAGGGACACTTGACACGTGTTCCATGCTTGCCACATGTCTTGAATTTGGTGGTGAAGTGTTTCTTGACCAGGTACCCAGGCTTACCAAATATCTCGAGGCAGGCCAGAAAAGTCTGTGGCCCTTTCTGGCATTCATACAATGCCAGTGCCTGTCTGGCTGACATTCAGCAGGAATTCAACCTGCCCACCAACTGCCTCATTTGTGACATGCCCACCAGGTGGAACTCAACATTGGCAATGCTGCAGCGGCTGCACACACAGCAGAGGGCCATCAATGAGTACCTCTGTGAGCATGGCACCAGGACAGCCTCAGGGGAGCTTGGATTCTTTTCGCCACGTCAGTGGCTACTGATCAAGGATGCATGCACTGTCCTGTCACCATTTGAGGAGGCCACAAGGTTGGTGAGCAGTGACAATGCATGCATCAGTGACACTGTCCCTCTAATATTTCTTCTGGGGCACACGATTCGTGGAATCAAGGACAGGGCACTTGAGGCAGAACAGCAGGAGGAAGAGGAGGACTTCCTTTCCTCTCAAGTCACCCTTTATGCAGAGAGCATTCCTGCAGAGCAGTCAAACACACAGGAGGAGGATAATTGTGTCAGCATGGATGTGGAGGATAACACGCAGCAGTCTTCAAGGGATCATGGTTTTCAGTCCCAGAAACCCATGGAGTTGTACGTGGCTGGGAGGAGGTAGTTCCTGATAATGTCATCCTCAGTGACCCAGAGGACACTCATGCCTCCTAAAACGTATGCTGCATGGGCTCTCTGATTCTGAAAAGCCTGCAAAAAGACTCTAGGACTCGTGGTATGAAGGAGCGGGATCATTACTGGCTGGCAACCCTTCTTGATCCACTTTACAAGGGTAAAGTTGCAGAGCTCATCCTGCCTGTGCAGAGGGAGCAGAGGATGAAACATCTTCAGGATACCTTTAAGAAAAGTTTGTGTAACGCCTTTCCAGACCCTGGGAGGCTACCATGTCCTGGTGCTGGACAACATGTTTCTGAAGCTTTGATCATTCAGAGCGAGGCAGAGCAGTGGAGAAGGTGGCTAGCTGACTTGATGCCTTTAAAATACATTTCAGTCCTCAGCGCTCGGGCGTGATAGTTTCAAGCAACCATCGTCAGCATCTGCATTATATGGTGCAGGAAAATCTAGAGACAAGTGCAGACTTGGAGACCTTTCCAATCAAGCATCTACTGAGTTACTGGGTCTTGAGGATGGACCACTGGCCGGAACTTGCTGACTATGCAATTGAGCTACTGGCCTGTCCTACATCCAGCATACTTTCTGAACAGACATTCAGTGCTGCTGGAGGGTTTGTAACCGATCAAAGAGTGCACCTGTCCACAGAATCGGTTGATCACATTTATAAAAATGAATCAGTCCTGGATCAGCAGCTATCAAGCCCCTGATGCTTATGCAACTAATTAAACCTGCTAGGGATCTGGGATCCCTTGGAGACTGTCACTGCTCCTATTCCTCCTGTCTATAATCTAGAGCAATATTTTGTATTTAGGACACCACCAACACCCAAGGCCCAATTTTTATGCACCTGTTTAACAGGAGCATGCCATAACAATTTTCAACTAATTTACAACATCAGGGCCCATTCCTGTGCCCAACAAGAGTAACTGCAAGGGGTTACAGTGTTCTGGCACCGCCAACACCCAAGGCTTCTTCTTTCACTGCCCCCACTCCCACAGCCATGCAGTCCAGAGGCATCTCCCAGAATGGGCGGTCTGCAGTCTGACATTTATTTTACATCTAAGGGTGGGCCACCCAGTGACGTAACCACGTGACCCGCCCCCTTCGTTGTCAGAGGAGGCGTGTCACCCATTTACACCCCCGGGTGGCCCCGTTCCTTCTTATAAAAGAAATGTCAAACTGAAGACCACCCATTCTGGGAGACGCCTCTGGACGTCACGGCTGCGGCAGCGGGAGCGGGGGTGGTGAAAGAACAAGGATGAAGTAGAATCAGATTGAAGATGAAGAGAGGAAGGAAGAAGACCTAAAGAAGAAACAGAAGACCAGAAGAAGGAGTGGGGCAGGAGAAGATGGAGGAAGAAAGGAGAAGAGCTATTTTACACAATGAAGGACAAAAACTGCCTCTTGTTTTTTGTACCACTATACTCTTTTTTGGTGAATGGGTAGGGGTACAATGTACCCCATACCTATTCACTTTGGGGGGTCAGGATCTGGGGGCCCCTTATTAAAGGGGGCTTCCAGACTCCGATAAACCCCCACCTGCAGACCCCCACAACCAGGGGCAAGGGTTGTGGGGATGAGGCTCTTCTTCCCATCAACATGGGGACAAGGTGCTTTAGGGGGACCTCAAAGCACCCTCCTCATGTTGAGGGTATGTGGCCTGGTATGGTTCAGAGGGAGGGGGGCGCTCGCTCGCTCATCCCCACCCCCTCCTGCCATGCCAGGGCTGCATGCTCAGATAAGGGTATGGTTTGGATTTTGGGGGGTCCCCAAGCCATTTTTTTAAAATGTGGTTCGGGGGTCCCCTTAAAATCCATTTTTTTTATTTTGGTGTAAGATATAGCTTATGTCCTTATATGACCTCCCTAACCCCTTCCTTACTGGGCACTTAAACCCCCCTCCTGCCCAGACCAATTTTTGGCTTTCAGCGCTGTCGCATTTTGAATGACAATTGCGCGGTCATGCGACGTTGTACCCAAATAAAATTTGCGTCCTTTTGTTCCCACAAATAGAGCTTTCTTTTGGTGGTATTTGATCACCTCTGCGTCATTTCTGATCGCCACTATAAATAAAAAATGAGCGACAATTTTGCAAAAAAGAACAATATTTTTTACTTTTTGCTAAAGTACAAATCCATTAAAAAAAATTATTCATCAGTTTTGGCCGATCTATATTCTTCTACATATTTTTGGTAAAAAAAAAAAAATCGCAATCGGCATATATTGATTGGTTTGCGCAAAAGTTATCGCATCTACAAACTGGGAATTGATTTATGGCGTTTTTATTATTTTTTTTTTTACTAGTAATGGCGGTGATCTGCGATTTTTATCGGGACTGCGATATTGCCGTAGAAATAACGGACATTTTTTACACATTTTTGGGACCAATGACATTTATACAGCGATCAGAAATTTAAATGTCCACTGATTACTGTGTAAATGTCATTGGCAGTGAAGGGGTTAACCAGCAGGGGGCAGTGAAGGGGTTAACAATGTTCCCTGGGTGTGTTCTAACTGTGGGGGGGCAGGGCTGGCCGGGACATAACAGATCTAACTGATCCCAGTGACAGGGATCAGTAGATCTGCTATGTCCCCTGTCACAGAATGGGGAACCGCCGTGTTTACATCGGCGGTTCCCCGTTCTGAGGCTCCTAAAAAAGATCGGCGGGTCTCGGGAGGACATCGAGTCCGCCCGAGCCACGGGCATGCTCGCGCAGCGTGCGGCGCACGCGCGCCGCTGCTGCTGCTAGAGGGCGCGCGAGGAGCGTGCACAGGGGACGACGTCCATGGACGTCGTCCCGGCATTCCAGATCCGCGCTGGAGCCGTACTATGGCAATAGCGCGGATCTGGAGTGGTTAACCAAGATTTGTAGTCTTAGAAATCATTAGTGAGCCACATTATTAATAAGGAAACACAGGTATGCACGTTTTGAGGAGTTCCTCTTCCTGAGAGGCTCTGAGGAAGAGGAAATCCTCGAAATGCATCAGCCTATGCCTTTGCGAGACAGGTTCAATTGGACTCCTATGGAGGAATAATATGATGTGCTTTTATTCAAGTCTTTACTTGTGAGTACAATACCTATTTCTGTTTACAATAAAAATCTTTTACTGAGGATAATGTGCTAGGCCATGCAACCTCTATTTTCTTTATGTTTCAGTGAGGGATGCCTGCCTGAATCTCTGGATCATATCTCAAGTCTTTAGAATGTATTTGTATAAGATCCTTGTTTTCGGTTGGGGTTGGTCTTTTAGTGGACCAGAGGATGCTTTGATGAGTCCTGATACTCAGCTGGACCTTAATAGATCACCAGCAATGTTGCTGGTCCAGGGCCGATCTTGGGCGGATGCACAGGATGCACCGTGCCCAGGCACAATGAGCTGAGGCAGAGGGAAGGTGCGCTGGGCAGGGGTAGTCACGGCCCAAGTGTGGGGCTGCCTGGGGGGGACAAGTGCCACCAGATCACACAGAGGGGGATCTCCTGCTGTGCCAGTCCAGGAGGCGGGACTTCTTATGACAGCAGCCACCAGGTAATTAATTCAAATCCATGCTGTGTCACAGCGGGAGATCCATGCTCTGTGTGATCTGGCAACTCTCCTCTCTCTAATCCCCATGCACTAATTGGGCTGCATTGATGGGCACTGGTGAGGCTGCATTGATAGACACAGATCAGGCTGCATTGATGGGCGCTGATGAGGATGAGCTGATAAACATTGATGAGGCTGCATTGATGGGCACTGGTGAGGCTGCATTGATGGGCACTGGTGAGGCTGCATTGATGGGCACTGATCAGGCTGCATTGATGGGCACTGATCAGGCTGAATTGATGGGCACTGGTGAGGCATCATTAATAGGCACTGGTAAGGCTGCATTGATGGACACTGATCAGGCTGCATTGGTGAGGCTGCATTGATGGACACTGGTGAGGCTGCATTTATGGGCTCTGATCAGGCTGCATTGGTGGGCACTGGTGAGGCTGCATTTATGGGCTCTGATCAGGCTGCATTAATGGGCACTGGTGAGGGTGCATTGATGGACATTGGTCAGGCTGCATTCATGGGCACTGGTGAGGCAGCATTGATGAGCACTGGTGAGGCTGTACTAATGGACACTGGTGAGGCTGCATTAATGGGCACTGGTGAGGCTGCACTGATGGGCACTGGTGAGGCTGCATTGATGGACACTAATCAGGCTGCATTGATGGGCACTGGTCAGGCTGCATTGATAGACATTGGTGAGGCTGCACAGATGGGCACTGATAAGGCTGCGTTGATGGGCACTGATGGGGGCTCTTTCTAACATAGATTCTCAAATGGACACTGGTCAGGCTGCATTGATGGGCACTGGTGAGGCAGCATTGATGAGCACTGGTGAGGCTGCACTGATGGGCAATGGTGAGGCTGCATTGATGGGCACTAATCAGGCTGCAATGATGGGCACTGGTGAGGCTGCAATGGATGGACACTGATCAGGCTGCATTGATAGACACTGACCAGGCTGCATTGATGGACACTGGTGAGGCTGTATTGATGGGCACTGGTGAGGCTGAATTGATGAACACTGATCAGGCTGAATTGATAGACACTGGTGAGGCTGCACTGATGGGCACTGACAAGGCTACATTGATGGGTACTTTCTAACATAGACTCTCAAATGGACACAGAGAGGACCTCCAGGATCCATTAGATACCATTGTAGTCTCTAATGGGGCCTGGTGAGGGCTCTAATAGACTCTCTATTGGACACCAAGAGGGCCTCTGTTGTAGAGACCCCCTCCGGGTCCCATTAGACCCCCATTGTAGTCCCTAATGGGGCTTGGTGGGGGCTCTTTCTAACAGAGGATTCAATGGTAATGAAGACTCCTTAGGGGAGGGGAGGAGTTAGTTAGATGACCATGCCCATGTGGGGGCGCCAGAAATAGTTTTGCACCCAGGCGTCTGGGACCCTAGGATTGGCCCTGTACTGGACCCAGGCTCCGACTCTCTAATGGACACCAAGAGGGCCTCTGTTAGAGAAACCCCCCTCCAGGTCCCATTAGACCCCCTTGTAGTCTCTGATGGGGCCTGGTGGGGGTTCCTTCTAACAAACTCTCTAACAGAGGCCCTCTCTGTGTCCATTAGAGAGACCCTGCTCCAGGTCCCATTAGAGTACTCTGCTTCTCTAACTGTATTTTGTCTATTGTTAAGAAATCATGGGAGGATCCCTGGGTAATGAAGACTTCTTAGGGTAGGGGAGGAGTTAATAATATGACCATGCCCATGTGGGGGCACCAGAAATATTTCTGCACCCAGGCGTCTGTGACCCTAGGATCGGCCCTGTGCTGTACCCAGGCTCTGGCCCTAGACCTAAAAACACTCGCCAACAAGAAGGCTATCCTGAATAGAATGATCTTTTGAGAACAGTAGGCAGCCATTTACAAAATAAAACATCTTCTCAAGTAACCCCCTAATACCAATGCTGAAACATCCCCCCCCCCCCTACTGATATCAGTTGTAGCACCCTCACCCTAGAATAGGGTGACAGGTAAATGTAGTTATGCTGAGTGGTAGCCAGCCTGGTTGATTTATAGTGTTAGAGCTTAAATGGCTTCATTCCATTTAATGTGGATTCTCCCTTTTGTCAGTAGATGGTTCTGTTGCCTCTGACATTAGATTGATGAGCTACAGTATACTCAAGTTATTATTAAACATACTTTTCTCAGCCAATCAGCTTGGTAGTGTTGCATGCTGGGAAAAAGTATTTAACTGGAAGAAGTCAGGTGATCTGAGTTAGTCCTTCCCACCCAGCTCCATCTGGGTGGATGCTTGTGAAACAGCTCCTGGCTACTAGGCCTGAAGTTTGAGGCCTATCCAAGAGGCTGCTGGCTGCTAGGCTTGTCTGAGGCCTATTCGAGTGCTCAGGTACTATTGATGGAAGCCTGCCAAAGATCTGAAATGATTCTAAGAGGGATGGAGTTCTGAGGAAGCACCAGAGGGGACTCTTCATGAGCAGGAGGCTATGAAGTGGCTGGGAGGACTTCAGGAGAGAACTCATCCAAGTGAATCCATGTGTCTGAAGCAGTAAGTAAAGTTCAGTTACTAGAGGAGACAGCCTGTCCTACAAGTACAGATGGGCTGGTTCAGCTTAAATGCTCTTTTTTTTTCTCTGTACTGCTGTCTGCCTCATTTCACCTATTTTTGTCTAAGGAGTCTGCTTTCCTATTGATTGCTTCTAAGGGTGTCCTGTGCCCTATTCCCCTCTCTCCCATATTTCTCCTGTTGAGAAATAAACTTTCTCTTGTTTAAAGAATAAAAGTGACTGGCACTCAACTTCTTCTTTTTCATTGATCTCTCCCACCATGCCCAACACCCTACACCCTGAGGAATGCGTAACCCTCCCCACCTCTGAGAGTCACCATGAGGCTCCCAGAAAATCAGGGCAGGTGTTACACAGTATTGGGACAATTTATCTCTGAATGCCATTGGTACTGGGGCATTTTTCTTTCCACTGTCACATACTCTGGGACAATTTTCCTGTCATCCACACAAGCAATGAACAATTTGCCTCCTAACGACACCAAATCTGTGACAACTTTCCTCCCACCGACAACGAATGTTGCCGCAGTTTACTTCCTCTGGGCACCAAAGCCTTGGAATTCTTCCTGCCATGACACCATGGTTGATGCAATTTTCCTTTTACTGACACAAAGGCTGGGGCAGTATTCCTCCTTCGTACTAGCACTGACAGGGGCATTTTTTCTTCCAGCTAATCGACACTATAAAATATACATACAGTATACAGTATAGTCAAAACGTTTCTTGATTTGGATAGAGTACTGAAGGGTTTTTCCTGTTTTTGACCCGTTGGGGGAATTTCTCTTCACTTTCTGTCCTGAAAAAAAGCAACATGAAGTTAGTGGAAATATCTAAATTGTGATGTGATGTGTGATAATGGTTGTAAGGACAAATAGATAGAGTGAGTCAATGTTGTTGGAACACAGCAGAAATAAACAAAAGAAAGCGTCTTTAACCCCTCTCCACTCTCTCCTAAAAATGAAGCATTCCTGCTCGTTGTACTCTAAATGCTGTGCTGTACATTACCTACTTGTGATCAAAGTGTTCATTGTTTAAACAGTTGTCTTTGGCTAAGTAATTCCCCATTTTTTGTTGTCCCTGAAGATAGTCTTAGACTTAGACAAAGTATTAACTCAATGTCTCTATTCTTTGTGCAGAAAACATATGTGATTACATTTTTTTTTCAAGAAATTATCCTTTGTACCAGACAGAATGTGTGTCCAAAAGACTGACACCTATGGTTTTATATAAGAAAAACAGTTGCGCTAAGTGAACAAGTGAGTATAACAAATGTGATCCAAATATAAATAAATAAAAAATTGTCCAAAGATTAAATTCAGATAAAGAATGTTTTTCACTTAAAGTCCAACATCCAAAACATGAAGGTAAAAAATGACTTGATCCAAGATAATCCCAAAAAGAACCAAATTCCAACACCGTGAAATTGTGAGATGAAATATATTGAGTGTTATTTCTTCATTCAGATATGCCAAAAGGGTGAGTAGACCACCACCGGAGATGAGCACACCTCTACATTAATAAAGGTACTCTTACCAGAGATCGTGGACTTACTATCGCTAGCAAGTCGCATAAGCTGGCAGAAAATAACCCTCTGCGGGGTATCTCAACAGAAAGGGTCCTCTCTTCCTAATGGTCAGACGACTGGTAAGGTAAACAGCCTCTCTCTAGCCCAGACAAATTTGTCCCACATTAAATGCTGGGCAAACAGCGCTTGGTTAAAACACTACTCCTGATAATCGATCTGGTTCCTGGAAGTTGCACTTGTTTCAGTAATTTCCCATTTATAAAATCCTCCAATCATCCCAGATTAGGCACTGGCTAGGACTAGATCCAGAATAATCCTCCCAGAGAATAACCTAGTCCATGGCAGCCTTGAACCTGCACCCTCTCTTTGTAAAATTATCTATTTATCTATTACCTATTATCTATCTATTATCTATTATATTTTATCTATTACCTATGGTTTTATGATTAAGGTATATTTTATAGGTTCATGTGTAGGACATGACACGTAGATGGTTTGCTGTAATTCCCTAGTAAGCCACTAGATGTCTGCATAGTCAGGAGCCAGGGAAGACTCAAGTGTCAGTAGGATTAAAGAGGAGCTTCAGCCAGGTTACAAAAAATTAACAGGCAGCAGCTACAAAATCTGTAGCTGCTGACATTTAAGGCTGGATTTACACCAGTGCGGTGGGAATTCCAGCTCCGATCTGTGTGAGAAGGAAACAAGTCGCTGATCAGCGGCTTGTCTCTGTTCTCACACCACATCAGCTGGCCAGGGAGGGGGGGTGCAGTGAGGAGGGGGAAAGAATCCATGTTCAATGTGGAACACATCTGCGAATTATATGCGTTCCCATTGAACAAAATGGGGCTGTAATTTGCACTGTACTGCACAGAAAACGCACGTGAATGCACCACACATATCTGAACCGGACACATTGAAAACAACATGTTTTCAAGTGTCCTGCGAATTGGATGCGGTGTAAGTCGCATTCAATTTGCATAGGTGTGAACCCAGGCTTATACAAGACAAATGGAAAGAGCTGTCAACAAAATTCTTTTTAAGACTTTATTTGTGGCAAAGGTTCCTCCTCTTCTCGAGTGCCCCATTGGAGAGCTGCTCTCCTTTGGGGCACCCGTGTGGGCATGCTTCCGTGTCCTGCCACTGTGTCCATTGACACAGACAGCAGGACTCGGCTCTGCCCCCGGCTCCGGCGCCATTGGATTTGATTGACAGCAGAGGGAGCCAATGGCTCCTGCTGCTATCAATCTATCCATTGAGGACCCGAGGCCCCGGCTGGAGTGGGTGTGCTCGTTCCCATTGCTGGAACAATCTGGTTCAGGTAAGTAAAAGGGGGCTCTGGGGGACTGCTGCAGTCCAGGAGGTTTTTCACCTTAATGCATAGAATGCATTAAGATAATAAACCTTGAGGGTTTACAACCACATTAAGTGCATCACTGCCTATTTCCTTGTTATATTGGATTTTAATTGCTTAACCAGTTCTGGACTACCCACCGCATATATACTGTGCCAGGGTGGCCGCGTTGGCTGCCGGCCACCCGCGATCATTCTCTGAAATGACAGAATGGTGGTCTGCCTATGTAAACAACGCAGACCATCGTTCTGTCACAGACAAAGAGAGAGATCTGTGATTCCTTGTAATCAGGAACACTGATCTCTCTCTCTGTCTAGTGCATCCCCCACACAGTTAGAAAACACTCCCAGGGAACACAGTTAACTCTTTGATTGCCCCTGATGTTAACCCCTTCCCTGCCAGTGTCATTTATACTGTGACAGCACATTTTTTTTAGTACTGATCACTGTATTGTTGTCATTGGTCCCCAGAAAGTGTCACTTAGTGTTTAATTTGTCTGCTGCAATGTCGCAGTCCCGCTAAAAATCACTGATCGCTGCCATTACTAGTAAAAAATAAAAGTCCCTAAATCTATCCCATAGTTTGTAGATGCGATAACTTTTGAGCAAACCAATCAATATATACGCTAATTGGGATTTTTTTTACCAAAAATATGTAGCAGAATACAAATTGGTGTAAACTGATCAAGAAATTAGATTTTTTACATATTTTTTATTGGATATGTTGTATAGCAGAAAGTAAAAAATGTTGTTTTTTTTCCAAAATTGTTGCTCTTTTTTGTTTATAGCACACAAATTAAAAATTGCAGAGGTGATCAAATACCACCAAAAAAGCTCTAATTATGGGGAAAAAAGGACTTCAATTTTGTTTGAGTACAACATCACATGACCGCGCAATTGTCAGTTAAAATAACGCAGTGCCGTATTGCAAAAGATGGCCTGGTCATTAAGGGGGTAAATCCTTCCGGGGCTGAAGTGGTTAATTGTGTTATTATTTTGTGCCAGCCCACTTTTTGGGTGGAGTATATTTGTATATATGTTCTGTAATTTTCAGAACAAGGCCACGCGCCGAAACACATTAGCTTGCTTTTTATGTCACTCCTTTGCCACGGATAAAGTCTTCAAAAGGATTTTTAGAGTTGCTAGCTCTTTCCATTTATCTTGCATTGTATTCAGTGGACGGGGATACTTTGGAGCCTGGGCACCGATTTATGGACTTCACTACTTAATTCAGGGTGTGTTTTCCTTGTGAGAGCGCTGCTTCCTGCTTCTTGTGTCTGTGCTGCCTTTAATAAACAGACCTTCATCTGTCCAATAATCCAGCACTGTCCTCTCCTCACCTGGGTCAGTTCTTCTCCTGTCTGCAGGTCCCTGATGCCAGCATGTTAATTATGGGAAGCTGACTGTGACTCCTTCAAAGCCAGCTTCCCACTGCTTATTTGTGAGGTGCGCTGCACCCTGTTAACCATTTACTTACAAGGCACTTTTACCCCCTTTCTGACCAGGCCAATTTTCAGCTTTTAGTGCTCCCACACTTTGAATGACAATTGAGCAGTCATACAAGACTTTACAGATGAATATGCAAGCATTTGGGCTTTGTTTGAGGAGGAAAGGTTAATATGCTCTGCTGGAGAGGGGAATACAAAAGCAAACCTGTTGCTTTACCCATCATTGGTACAGGCATGGACTAATGTCTCACTGATTCACCAGTGCTGTGTGGGCAGTTCTTAACACACCCAGTTGGCAAACCTGGATATAGCGAATGCTAATGTAGCAAATGCTAATGCCTGAGGCCACCAGCCATACTGGTACAGTGGTAAAGCAGCACTCCATCTTAGAAACAACTCTACTCCATGTGTTTATTGAACTCTTTAGGCTCCAACACAGTTATGATGTCCTTCCTATGTCCTGAACTTTCACACAGCTTCTCCCTTGATCAATGCAGCATTTCTGGGTTGGTTCCACAGAGCATTCACCAAACCCCACCAGCTCCGGTTCCAGTCAGCTTCTTCTCAGTGACTTTGGCCCACATTATTATGGACACCAGGAAGCCGTTCTCACTTCACATGCAAGCTTTTGTTAACCCGCAAGTCCACCCTCCTTATTCCCTCCGTGGCATTCAGACCGGGTTCCTAGGTCGCTCCATGCCACTATATTGAACCCAGTATGTGAGGTACGGATAGCTAGGAAAGGAACCAAGCTCATAAGCTCCATCACCTGGGTCATGTCATCCACTTTCTGCCTGGCTGCCTGCATATGCCCCTGATGCTGTTCCAATTGTCATTAGCAACCGTTCTGCAGCTTCTCTTGGATAGCTTCCTGCCTATTAGACATGGGTACCTTCCTCCAATCCCCTCATTCCCAGTTTCAAGACCTAGTTCTTTGATAAGCCATACATGCACCTCTTTAGTAACATCAGGCCAAGTTCATAATTCTTTGCTTCCACAAGGGGTGGTAAAGTAGCAAAGTGGCAATTACAGTACATTCACAGCAATACTCTCCTTCTCTTCCCATGCAGAAAGCAATCAAAAAGCCCCTGACCTAGATACAGTTTTCCATTTTATATCTTTTGTCCACTAGAAGGCAGTACTTCTCAGAAAATCCCAGGAAAACCTGAATAGCAGTGTTAACCCTTACCTCTCAGGCAGCACCACTTCTGCTGGGCAACCTTAACCACTTCAGCCCCGGAAGGATTTTCCCCTTTAGGACCAGAGCACTTTTTGCGATTCGGCACTGCGCCGATTTTACTGACAATTGCGTAGTCATGCGACGTTGTACCCAAACGAAATGTGTGTTCTTTTTTTCCCACAAATAGAGCTTTCTTTTGGTGGTATTCGATCACCTTTGCACCATTCCTGATCACCGATATAAACAAAAAAGAGCGACAATTTTGCAAAAAAAAACAATATTTCTTACTTTTTGCTAACATACAAATCCAAAAAAATATATAAAAAAAATATTTTTTCATCGGTTTTGGCCAATTTATATTCTTCCTCATATTTTTGGTAAAAAAAAATCACAATCTCCGTATATTGAATGGTTTGCACAAAAGTTGCCACGTTTATGAATGATGAGAATTCTTTTATGGGGGTTTTAATTTTTTTTAAGTTTTACTAGTAGTGGCGGCGATCTGCAATTTTTAGCGGTACTGCGATATTGCGGCAGACATGTCGGACCATTTTCACACTTTTTTGGGACCATTGGCATTTATACAGCGATCAGTGTTATGAAAATGCACTGATTACTTTATAAATGTCACTGGCAGGGAAGGGGTTAAACTGCAGGGGGCACTCTAAGGGCTAACTGCGTTCCCTGTGTGTGTTACTAACTGTATGAGGGCTGGGCTGAGTGGGGGAGGAGAGTGATCGCGGCTGCCTTACACAGGGAGCTTGCAATCACATTGCTTCCCCCTGTCAGAATGGAGATCGGTGTGTTTACATACACGGACCTCCATTCTGTCACTGCAGGGGAGCGATCGCGGGTAGCTGGCGGACATCAAGTCCGCCCTACCCGCTCCCTGGCTCCCCCGGCACACAGTGAGCACGCGCGCGCCTCTGGTGGCGCGCACGCGCTCACGGTCGCGATCTCGGTATTAGAAATGACCTTTTCTTTTCAATCTGCAGCTATGTTGTTTCCTGTAAATGCAATACAATATGGCTACCTGGAGTTGTTCTGTACACAGAATGTGTACAGACTTCCCCCCAGAAACATAATTTCCTGCTTGTGTGATTGGCTTACTGATTTTCCCAAAAAGTCTGCATTAAGATACAAATGAGATTTTTGGTATCCCCTGCAACAAAATTGTAATTTTTGATGAGATACTCTCAATAGGAAATCATGTCTAAAGGGATGCAGGCCCAGTGATTTCCTCATAAGTGCCCTGCAGGTGCAGCTGCTGATTGATAATTATGAAACCACTCCCATTAGATTCATTTTCCACATGGACACAGACAAACACACAGGGATTTCTTCAGAATAACAAAAGGTAGGTAATGTACATACATTTTTTTTCCCAACAAAAGTGGAGTTACTCTTTAACCGCTTCAATTGTGGGCACTTTCACCCCCTTCCTTCCCAGACCAATTTTCAGCTTTCTGTGCTCTCACACTTTCAATGAGAATTGCGCAGTCTTGCTACACTGTTCCCAAATGAAATTCTTATCATTTTGTCACACAAATAGAGCTTTCTTTTGGTGGAATTTAATCACCACTTTGTTTTTTATTTTTTGCGATATAAGCGAAAAAAGAGAGAAAATTTTGAAAAAAACAATATTTTCTACTTTCTGATTTAAAAGAAATTCAAAAAACTCAAATTTTGCCATACATTTATGCCAAAATGTATTCTGCTACATGTCTTTGGTAAAAAAAAAATCTGAATAAGTGTATAATGATTGGTTTGTGTGATCACGGACAGATGTGCGTAGATAATCATGTACAGATGTGCGCAGATGATCACACGGACATACAGTATCTCACAAAAGTGAGTACATCCCTCACATTTTCGTAAATATTTTATTATAACTTTTCATGTGACAACACTGAAGAAATGACACTTTGCTACAATGTAAAGTAGTGAATGTACAGCTTGTATAACAGTGTAAATTTGCTGTCCCCTCAAAATAACTCAACACACAGCCATTAATATCTAAACTGCTAGCAACAAAAGTGAGTACACCCCTAAGTGAAAATGTCCAAATTGGGCCCAAAGTGTTAATATTTTGTGTGGCCACCATTATTTTCCATCACTGCCTTAACCCTCTTGAACAAGGAGTTCATCAGAGCTTCACAGGTTGCCACTGGAGTCCTCTTCCACTCCTCCATGACAACATCACAGAGCTGGTGGATGTTAAAGACCTTGCATTCCTCCACCTTCCATTTGAGGATGCCCCACAGATGTTCAATAGGGTTTAGGCCTGGAGACATGTTTAGCCAGTCCATCACCTTTACCCTAAGCTTCTTTAGCAAGGTAGTGGTCATCTTGGAGGTGTGTTTGGGGTTGTTATCATGTTGAAATACTGCCCTGCGGCCCAGTCTCTGAAGGGAGGGGATCATGCTCTGCTTCAGTATGTCACAGTACATGTTGGCATTCATGGTTCCCTTAATGAACTGTAGCTCCTCAGTGTAGGCAGCACTCATGCAGCCCCGTGATACTCCCACCACCATGCTTGACTGTAGGCAAGACACACTTGTCTTTGTACTCCTCACCTGGTTGCCGCCACACACATTTGACACCATCTGAACCAAATAAGTTTATCTTGGTCTCATCAGACCACAGGACATTATTCCAGTAACCCATGTCTATAGTCTGCTTGTCTTCAGCAAACTGTTTGCGGGCTTTCTTGTGCATCATCTTTAGAAGAGGCTTCCTTCTAGAACGACAGCTGTGCAGACCAATTTGATGCAGTGTGCAGCATGTGGTCTGTGCACTGACAAGCTGACCCCCCACCCCTTCAACCTGATAGAGTACATTGGGGTTACCTCAAAGAGGTGCTGGGAAAATTTGGGGTGCAAGGCCCAATGTATTCGGCAATTACTGCTCTGTATTCCTCCCCCTTGGCATACGTGTTTACAGAGGGGATGTTTTCCCAAAATTTTAGAATAACCAATGGAACCAGACAGGGGTGTCCTCTATCCCCAATAATTTTTGCACTGGCCATGGAACCCCTAGCAGAGAAAATTAGGTCTAACCCCATTATTAGAGGCATCCCCTCCCAGAATCTTCATCATGTAATTTCGTTATTCGAGAATGATGTAATTCTTTCCATCACAGAACCTAACCATTCCTTGCCAGAAATTCATAAGGTTCTACAACAATTTAGCAACATAGCATATTATAAAATAAATGCATCTAAATCCCACATACTAGTCATAGATCGAAACACAAAATCAGCTCTTAAACAAAAGTTCTGGTTAGACAAACCCCTGAAATACTTAGGTATCCAATCAACATTGTGAACTTTGCTCCACTTATCTCTGACATACAAAAAAAGAAATGTCAAAAATAAAAACATACTATTTATCCTGGTCGGGCAGACTAGCTGCATGCAAGATGCTACTTTTACCAAAAGTTATATATATGTTCAGGACAATTCCCATTCCAATACCTATTCCCTTTTTTATAGCCATGCAAAAACTGTTGACCCAATTCATCTGAGCAGGTAAAAAAGCTAGATATCCCCCCCAAATTCAGAAGAAACATAGACTAGCAGGTGGCCTGGGCCTCCCAGGCATGCAGGATTATTATATGGCTGCCTTACTAGACCAACTAAAATCCTGGTTTACTGAAAACCCACAAAAACCCTGATGCCAACTGTAAAGGGCTGGGATGAACAACAAATCTCTGTTATCGATTCTGATGTCCTTCAATATTAACCAATTAGAGAAGGACATCAACCACCCCACCATAGCAGCCTCCTTTCAGGCCTGGATTTACCTTCTCAGAAGGGGGAACATCAATCAGCCCAGATCAGAAATTCCAATTCCTTTGGAATCTATAGAATGGTGCATTACAGATATATCTCTGGAACAATGGAGAAAAAGGGAACTCCGCAATACACAAGACCTTTATATTGGGAAAAAATGACAAACCTTTACAGAACTAGCTCACAATTTTTTTTTCCCAACTCCGCGATCTTCTCTTATATGGGGGTCTCCTCTTTGTTCCGGTCCATAGGGGATGTATGCTGCACAGTACCAGACCCTATTTGGAAATTTTGGCACTCTTTATACCCCAAACAAAAAGGTATTTCAATAATATATAACTCCCTCAACTCAAAATCCTTTTTCCATAAACCCTCACCATTGATTAAATGGGAAAAAGAGTTGAAAAAGGAGTATTCAGATACACAATGACTAATTGCCATCAGGTACTTTTACCAATACTCCCAATGCTCTAATTATTGGGAACTAGCTATACAATTTCTAATGAGATGGCACTACACTCCCTACATAATTGCCAACTTTTCAAAAAATAATTCCAATCTTTGCTGGAGAGGCTGCGGACAAGTGGGAACTCTTTCTCACATGGTATGGTCTTGTAAGCACCTCTGCAGTTTCTGGGGGGAAACCTTTAAACTAGTGTCAAAGATTACAGGCTTCATAGTCAAGCCAAATATCGAACAGGCAATCCTTGGCATTAATTTGTCAAGCTTCCATGCTTCATTAAGACCAATAGCTGTACAAATACTCATGGCTGCAAGATCAGTAATTATGCACAATTGAAAATCAAATGAAACACCAAACATTAGCGATGTTATCAGGCAAGTCAACGTAATAGCTGAGCTCAAGAGAATTTTATCATATAAAGAGGGCAGAGCATCCAAACATGACCTCGACTGGTCTCTATGGAAAACCTAAAGACCAGAAGATATAGCTAATCCAATTGGACAAGTAACACTAGATTCTTCCCACCTATCTTTGATTACTAGCACAATTTAAAGTCTTATTGATCCACATACTTTTGAATGACTGCTGATTTCACGAGATATCTAATGGAATAAGTGTCACCTCAGGAAATAATATCTGTTTACTTCTCTTTCTTCCATCTTTTAGTTTTTCAGTTAATTCACTATTACTGCATTGCCCTTTTCCTGTGTTCTAGACCATGCTGGGCAGTGCTGGGCCGTTCTCCCAGCCACAGTTAGATCCCTGCTGGGGTGGTCGAGAGAAAAACACAGAACTTAATGTTTCAATAATGTTATAATAAAGATAATCGAGTATATACGTATTAGCATTTACCTAATATTTGGAAAACATGTCCCCAGGAGAGGGGGTATTTATACCGTGCCTATCGTTGTGATAATATGACAATATTGATATAACAATATGAACTGCCAGGGTTTATGCAAAGGACATAACGGTACCATTGTGTACTACTAATGCTTGTTATTTACCTTATAAAATTCAATAACAACTACTTACAATAAAAGAATTAGAGATCACATTTCATTAATTAAAAACCCTGTTGGATTCATCGCCTTAAGGCCACCACATCTCCTGGACTTAACGAGATGCTAAGTTTTAAACCCTTCTTGTGAGCAGAACACTGTCTGATAATGTCTGGCATTATACCTTTTGGCCCTCTTTAATTAATGTATTTTCCCTTTCTCTCCTTTGTTTCCTTCTTCCCTTTCCTCCTTTCCTATCCCTCCCCTCCCTCTCCCTGCACCGCCCCCCCCCCCTTTTCCCACTCCCTCCCCCCCTTTTCCCCCCCTCCTCCCCTTCCCCCCTCCTTTCCCCTCTCGGATCAATCCGATCCTGGTCTGGACTGTGTGTGCATGCCCAGGGGGCTTGTGTGCATGCGCACGCCACGCTCACCATGTGACCTTTTGTCTGCATTCGACCGGCGTCTCATGCTGGTTGGATGAGAGCTATAGAGTGACCGCATTTACGGCCAACCAGCTATGCTGGAACGACTCCATGGTAGTATTTGTACTACTGGGAGACATGCATTGGCATTTATATATATATATATATATATATATATATATATATATATATATATATATGCACACACATACCAACATGCTTTTTCTGGTTGTGATTCAGCCTTTTTGTCATTGTAGACAGATACCTCGCATATTTGCCTTTTTTTACTGGCGTGATTCTTTCTCCCTGGTGAAACACTACTAGGGGATAACCGCTGTAGGTGCCCCATATGAATCATTCTACTGTCTGTGGAGACATTGCTATGTCCCTAATTACAAAATTTTGTTTATTCACATTATTGTTGGCTCCTTTGTAGCTCCTGTGATCACTGTGCATCCGATCCTTTTTTAGGCGCTCCGCGCCTTTGCCTTTCTTTTATTAAAAGTGCATCATATTTTACAATTTTTGCATTTATGGTAAGTGGAGACTCTTACTAACATACATGTGCATGTGTGACCTTTCATTATATGAATTGTATACATGATTTGTCTGCTCTTTATATATATATATATATATATATATATTTTGTAACTGCAGAATTACGACTGACCCCTGTGTAATTATGTCTCTTTTTTTACATATATACAAGGCTCCATCGCCCCTATGTACAGCATCCCTTGAGAAAGCCTTATCCAATAGGCGAAACATGTCGGGAATTATGCCAACATGCTGTATTTACAATATTGATTGCATTGTTCTCATATACTATGCATTTCTATCCTTTTTAAATGTAATTTTGAATGAAATTAAATTTCCTTATTTCTTTAAAATTTGCACCTTAAAAGTCCCACCAAACTCCATTTTACTCTGCGAAAAATTGGGATGTGGTGCTATTTTAATTGATACTATGCTGTGACGGTCTTCCTGTCTACTGACATAAAGACCTCAGCACTGCCTTTCCTGCATTGCAATGGGGTGGTAGCAAGGCTTGTTATCATGCTCAATAGGGACTTGCTAATGGACGTGTACCAGGCTGACTATCAGTGGTAAAGCTTAAAGCTAAAGAAAACCATGGTGGGGGCAGGCAGTATTTGCCATAATCTGTAAATATGCACAGGATGCTGGTGCCATGGCATCTATCTTGTTCTTCTGGAAGTAATTTCAGGTATTTGTGCTTATTTGCACTTATGCGCATTCACGAGTACAACCCCGGAAGGAAGAGGGGCGAACATGGATGCGGCCTCCAGCAGGGGTAAGTGTCACATAATGTGTTAGTATGCATCACATACTACCACATTATACTTTTACTTTGCAGGGAACAAAAAAGGACGTAAAACCCATCAGGGTTTACTTCCTCTTTAAAGCATATCTATGGTTTATAGATTTATTTCCTAATTATATTTTCAATATTTGTAGTATACTTCTATTACTCTTAACAACTCTTAAACGTACTTTGTAAAGATTCCCACTCATTTTCTTCCTTGAAATCTCTGACATGTATTTACTTTGCCCTGTGAATAGGCACTGCTGTGTCACACATTCCACAGAGCCTGCCTCCTGAACTAGGGAGGTGCTGAGAGGAGGAGTTTCAGGAGGCGGAGTCAGAACAGGAATCACCGCTTGAACGCAACAAAGTATCATAGGATGTGTAGTCATTAGAAATTGAAAGTAAACAGCAGAGAAGAAGCTGTAAATTATGCATGGAATCCAGAGTTGTGGAAAGAGATGACCAGCAGACAAGCAACATTCACAACATGAAAGGAGATTCTTCAAGTAAGCTTATACTGGATTGTCAAAAATAACTATTGTTTATATTATTATTACAATGTTGACATTATAAAATGCTGTTACCATAAATTACCTTTGTGCCTCATTCACACTGCCGCGAACTGAAGGTCGCACAATTTTGCGGCCGCGACTTTGTTGCGATATTGCAGTGATTTCAGGGAATGCCTGTGTAAACTTGAGGTCTATGGGACCTCGACTCACATCAAAGTCGAACCAAAGTAGTCCCTGCATTACTTTAGTCCAACTTTGATGCAACTTGAGGTCCGTAGACTTCAATGTTAAACCCTCAAAGTCGCATGCCAATCGCACCTGAATAATATAGATGCGATTTCTGTACTACTTCTGTACGACTTTGTAATATGTTTTCATCGTGCCAAAGTTGCAACAAAGTCGGACCAAAGTCGTACTGATCCCAAATTGGGTAAAATCGTGTCGCACAAGTGTGAAAGGGGCCTTTAAGGTTTACTTCTGCTTTAAAATTTAAAAAAAAAACAGTAATTGTTTTATGGAAAGGTAATGCTGTGGCTTTATATTCATGCATTTTTACACTGGCCGCTGTTCAGCTTTAAATTAGCATGAAAATATTAACTTGAAATGAATGCTTGATCAAAAAATACTTAAAAAATACTGTACTTTACCATTAATTATAGAAAAGCAAAAGTGCAAATGTGTTTTATAATTGCAATGAATATTGCAATGTGATTTTAATTGCAAGTTCAATGTTTAGCAAGTAGGGATGGGCCGAACACCAACCAGTTCGGTTCGCCCAAGAACATGCGAACAGGCAAAAAATTTGTGCGAACATTCGAACACCATTGAAGTCTATGGGACCCAAACAGGAAACATCAAAAGTGCTAATTTTAAAGGTTTATATGCAAGTTAACCACCTGCCTCCTGGATCCCGCTCCCTCGCAAATGCTGCGCTCACCCTCCGACTCAATTCTACATTCTCTAACTCACATTTTCAAGCTTTCCCTCTCCTCTGGCATCTTCCCAAACTCTCTAAAACATGCCCTAGTCACACCTATCCTTAAAAAGCCCTCACTGGACCCCACCAATATTAACAACCTACGTCCCATATCCTTACTCCCCTTCTCCTCCAAACTCCTCGAAAGACTGGTCTACAACCGACTGAGTGACCATCTGACCATGAACAAACTTCTTGATCCCCTTCAGTCTGGATTTCGCCCTTCCTCTTCCCCTCATTCCTATACCCTGCATCCAACAATTATAACCACCCCAGGTCACTCCCGAAAAATTCCTATCCACACTGATCCCGTACAAAATCTCTCAAACCCTTCTACGGTCTCCTCTCCCTTTCGAACTTTTACACTCAATCTCTTACATCTTAACTCAGCCTCCCACTCGCGTCGTAAACGCTCCCTCGCCCTAGGTCCTCCGTCCACCAATTGAACGTATATTTGGAAATTTTAATCGTGAAAACTACAAAGGACAAACCCAGGGTATCTGAAGTTACCACAAGCTTACAAGCGTGTTTAAAAAACGGACAAGCGTACAAGAACCCGCTTGGCTTGACCAACCACAAGCCGGGTAGGGATGAACGATT
>BLSH010441249.1:120493-134119 GCA_018402905.1 Glandirana rugosa
GGGGTGGGGTGGGGGTGTTGGGGCCCTCTCGTCCCCCCCCCCCCCCTCCCTCCACTCCCACACCTGTGGAACATGCCAGTTATTACTCATAGTTTCTGTTTAAACTGCACTTTCTCACATTTTGTAACTCAATGCCTGTTACCGCATATGTGATCCTTGTCCAATCCTAGGTTTATTATGTGTTAGATAACAGGGTCCTGCCTCCTCCACTGGGAACCTAGCCTCACAATGGGACGAAAACCTATCCACGTTAAAGTCTAAAATCTAGACTCCTCTTCTCCTAACTGATCAATTCCCATAACCATTTCATCATGTCCCAAGAGGACCTCCAGTGGAGGAGGCCAGGCACCCCATCTGGTTATTCTGTTTGTAGGTTTAAATGCTACATTGGTTTGGTATCTGCCATTCTTAGCCACTCCCGGTAAACCATTTGCTGAACCCCCTAATAATATTAATAATATTATTATATTTATACCTACATCCACCTTATCATAAGGCCGATACAGCTACCCTTCCCATGTTCTGTCCACGCCAGGTCAACGATCTCTACCGTAGTTGGACAAGTGGTCCCCCCCTGCAGCCCACACATGACCGCCTGTCACAATTCCTTACATGCCCCAGGCACACTACACTTTGCTACACACACATCCCCACATTGCAATATATTTGCTAGCCCCACACCCCCACACGCATGGTCACCTCGGTCTAGAGCCAGACACCTCGATACTAAACAAATCGTCCCCCCCCCCGTTTGCACTAAACAAAAAATCCCACCTCACAAGCGGAACCCCAGTGCCCACCCCCATGGGGACCCTCTCACCGCCTCTACACTCCGGCTATTCCCCACAACCCAACCTCACCGACCTAAACTACCATTTGCAACCCGCAGATCAATGGCTTGCATAATTCAATCCAAAGTACACCCTCTCACGGCCCTACTCCTACGCCATCAGCAGTTTCACTAGGACGGACGGAGTGACGGCCCTCCACACTTCATACATACCACATTCTCTCCGACTGCCTCCCGTGCCTGCCTTCCAATCGCTTCCGAAACTGTTCATTTCACACCCCTACAACAGCGCAGTTTCACAGAACTGCGCTGACACACAGGCTACACCTGTACACACGGCGAACTAGCTGGTCTAGCTTCACCGCCACCTTACAGATACCTTCATCCACATCATCCGCGATCACCTCCCCTAACCAACCCGCACACCTAAATTTCCCTCCCTGGAAGAGACACCCCTTAACTTCCAAGCGCCCCCACAGAATACCAAACATGCAACGCCCTAACGTTGCCCCCCGGAGGCGACTCTAAAAATCCTCTCACTGAATGTTAAGGCTCTTAACACCCCTGAGAAGAGATCCCAACTTCTAGTATACCTGAAAAAAGCTAAGGCGGATATCGCCTTACTGCAAGAAACACACTTCAAGACACATCACATACCGAAACTGAAGAACAAGGATTATCCTATTTCTTTTCATGCCTCTAACCCCTTAGCCAAAACCAAAGGGACCTCCATCCTCATAGCAAAACATCTCCTGCTTGAGATCTCAGACACCCTTCTAGACGTTAACGGACGTTACTGCTTCATCAAGGGCAAGTTATGGAATAGGCCTATAACCATCGCGAACCTATATAGCCCCAACGTCGGCCAAAATAGCTTCTTTAATGACATAACGCTCCAACTCTCCTCCTTTCAGTCAGGCATTCTATTAATGGGAGGAGATCTCAATGTCGCCCTGAACCCCCTAGAAGACACCTCATCGGGTACATCCTCACTCACCTACAAAGCCCTCAAATGCATTAAATCACAACTAAACACACTCCTACTCCATGACACCTGGAGAACCCTTCACCCCCGCACAAAAGACTATACTTTCTATTCCGCACCACACAATAGATACTCCAGACTCGATTACATATTCATATCGCAAAACGACCTCTCCCTTCTCACCAAAGCCCAAATTGAGCCACAATTCCTCTCGGACCACAACCCAGTCACGGCAACCCTAGCCTTCCCAGAACAGACTAAATCTCAATACATTTGGAGACTAGACCCCTCTCTACTGACAGACCAAGCTATTATATCTGATATCACAAAACAACTGCAGTACTACTTCCACACCAATGACAGCACTGAAGTGTCACTCATATCCCAATGGGAGGCACACAAATGTGTAGTGAGGGGTCTACTCATCCAAAAAGCGGCTGCAAGGCGAAAACACCGCAATAAGATAACAGAAGAAATCCTCACCAGAATACGAACCCTGGAGGCCACACACAAAGCAGCGTTAGCTAAACAAACCCTAGAAAGACTTGAAGAGGCACGAGGGGAACTATGAGACATGATGCACAAACACATACAAAAACGATATACCCTCTCGCATAAACTCTTTTACGAACATAGGAACAAGAGTGGCAAACTCCTCGCCCGTGCCCTGCAAGTCAAAAAAGCCTCAACCTCAATAAGGGCCATTCGGGATAGCCAAGACAACCTATTGTCCAGGAACGCAGACATTGCGAAACAATTCGCTTCCTATTATGCAAGCCTTTATAACCTCCCCCAAGCCCCCAAACCAAAAGGAAACCCCAAGCCCAGAAGTGAGATAATCCAGGAATTCTTAGCACAACACGGTCCAACGCCCATCTCCTCAGTACAAAAGGAAGAGCTAGACAAACCCATCACGAAAATCGAACTTCTCCTAGCCCTAAAACAAATGAAACATGGCAAGAGTCCAGGCCCTGATGGGCTTTGCCTTTCGTATTACAAAACTTTTCAGGACCCCCTAACAGCCCCATTTCTTAAAACCTTCAACCACCTCGCTACTCCTGACATTTCCCCCCAAAAATTACTGAACGCCCACATCTGCCTAATCCCTAAGGCCGGAAAAGATGTAGAAAGAACTGCCAGCTATAGACCTATTTCCCTATTAAACACAGACATAAAGCTATACGCCAAAATACTCTTGAATCGCCTCCTTCCCATTCTCAATGATACCATAGCCAAGGATCAAGTGGGGTTTATCCCTGGAAGAGAAGCCAGAGATAATACCCTAAAGGCAATCAACTTGCACCACTGGCTCACCAAATCCAAAACTCCAGGTTTTTTTCTATCCTTAGATGCTGAGAAGGCGTTCGACAGGGTGGCCTGGGACTACCTATATATGGTTCTAGATAAGATGGGCCTGGGACCAAGATTGCTCAACAGCATCATGGCGCTCTATTCCAACCCCAAGGCTCAAGTCCGCGCTAACGGCACCCTGTCGAGCGCCTTCCCCATCTACAACGGCACCCGACAAGGCTGCCCCCTCTCCCCCCTGCTCTTTGTCCTCACCCTAGAACCCTTCCTAAACATGGTCAGAGCCAACACAAGCATACACGGAATAGCCACCAAAGGCAAACACTACAAAATAGCGGCATATGCCAACGATATCCTTTTATTCCTCTCCCAACCTGTCACCTCCATACCTAACCTTTTATCGGACCTTGACCTCTACCATTACATCTCACACTTCAAAATCAACTACGACAAATCCCAAGCGCTAAACATATCACTCCTGGACGATCTACTCACACAATGTAAACGCAGTTTCGCCTTTAAGTGGAACGAAAATGCGATTACATATCTAGGAATCCAAATCCCAAAACAGCTCTCTAACCTATACAACTTTAACTTCCCGCCAGCAGTCAAGGCCGTCGCCATTGACCTGAAACGCTGGGACAAAGCCAACTTCTCCTGGTAGGGCCGCCATCATTAAGATGAATGTCTTACCACGCCTCCTCTATCTCCTACAGACAATACCAATCTCTTTGCCCAAGACCCTCTTCGACTCGATTAAAAAAATGTTCAGAAACTTCATTTGGAACCACAAAACCCCTAGGGTAAGCTTTCCGCAACTTTCCAAACCCAAATCTAAAGGAGGGATCGGCCTCCCAGACATACACATATACTATCTTGCATGCCACCTACAAAGGATACTCGATTGGCACTTACACCACCAAACCAAAGATTGGATAGCTCTGGAACACTCTTTCTCCACAACTCCCGCTTCCCAAACCCCGTGGTTAAAGAAAAGCCACCGACCCCCTGAACTTACCTCTCACCCCACAATAGGCCCCACGATCCTCGCCTTTGACACAGCAAACCTGAGGCACAAGATCTCAGCCAACCCAGGCCCTCTAACCCCGCTTCTCCAAAACCCAATCTTCCCCCCAGGCATGTCACCCCACCCTCTCTCAAAACACCAACCACCAACGGCGCTACGACTACATCACATCATGGAAAACTGAGTCCTACGGGACTGCTCCCATATCAACACAATCCTGGAGACTAGATGCCTAGACCCATATAGCCACGCACAAATCCAACATCTAATTTCCAGTCTAAAACCCCGCACTAACCTAACCAATGATCCCACTACATTCGACTCACTATGCATGGAGGGAAAGCCACTAAGACCCGCTATCTCCCTGCTGCACAACATGCTTTGGGAATCCACCCCGATGTGCCCCAGCAAAGCACAAGAGGCCTGGGCACGCTCGCTCCAAATCAACATCCCTGAGGAAGACTGGGCCACCATTTTTCGGCACATTCATAAGGGATCCCTGAACGTCTCCATTCAGGAGAACAATTACAAACTAGCTTCGCGCTGGTACCGTACCCCCACAATACTGCACAAATACAACAAAAAAATCTCGGACAAATGCTGGAGATGCTTGCATTCCCAGGGCTCACTTCTCCACATATGGTGGGAATGCCCTGCGATTCAATCCTTCTGGCACCATGTACACGACCTGGTCCGCACCACGACCACACACAATTTAAACTTCACTCCCGGACAATACCTTCTTCATCATCAAGAGGATGCGAACCCCTCCTATCACAAATCCCTAGCGATGGCTATGGTTAATGCTGCCAAATTGTGTATCCCTAGATTCTGGGGTACCACTAAAACTCCTACCCTTACAGACTGGTTTAAACAAATCGACAAAATTGCAGAAATGGAGGAACTCATTGCAATCACCCGAAACTCTCCACACCTATACATTAAAAGATGGGCTTGTTGGATACACTTTCAATCATCGGACACATACAAACAGTCTTTAAATATCACATAAGTGTCAAACCGAACCCACCCCCACGCCAAGCTCCTCTACCCAACGACTTCTTACCTCCCCTGACCTATAAGTCAACACAGATTCGTCTGGCCCTATAATCCCAAACGAAGGCTCCCCTGGTCACACACACCCCCAAATCTCCTGCCTTTACATACGCGCCCATCTCTACACAACCTCATTAACGAATAGCTAGGGTTCGCTCTAGCCTCCTACCTACCCCCCCACCCTCACCCCCCTCCCCCCCACCCACTACACCTAAAATTCACCGCCCATTAGCCCATCACCCCTAACCCCCCTCCATCGCCTCGCGCTGGATGCGGCGGCACTAGTGCTTGCTCTCCCAACCGATAAATCTAAAAACAAAACCCCATTAAATTATTCACACAACCCACCTTAAACATCACCGAAGGGTTCTACTGTATTGGATAAGGTCATCGTATGTTTCATTGTTTGCTATCTGTTATGTTATAACACTGTGACGTACATTATTCTACGGATATTTGTAATGTCCTTTTCATATTCAATAAAGCTTTGTTGGAATAAAAAAAAAAAAGAAATGTCATTATTGCTGCAGCACTGTTATACACACCGCACAGATGCACCACTTTAAAGGCAGTCTAAGGGAAATTTTTGCCTGTTTGCGGTGTTCTAGTGCAAACCGAGCCAGACAGGTTTGTGAGAAAGAAGGCCTTGTCCTTATCAACATGGGGACAAGGTGCTTTGCCCTGGCAAGGCATCCAGCCATGTTGAAGGCATGTGTTCTTGTATGGTGGGGGGCATGCTCATCACCCTCTTTTCTGGCAAGCAAGGTTGGATGCTCACATTAAGGGTCTGGTATGGATTTCCCGGGGACCTCACACATTTTTATTTTTAAGGAACTGGTATGCAATTTGGAGACTCTATGCAAATCGTTCTTTCTTGCTGTGGGATGTACTACAACAAAAGTGACATTTACAAAGAGAAAAATAATACAGTTTAAATTGCCAGCAAATTACATTTCATTGCTGACTTCCTTTGAAAAAAAAGTTTTATTTTATTTAAAGTGATTATAAAGTTTTCATTTTTTTTTAATGAAATAACGAACATGGTTTTGCACAGAGCAGCCCCACTCCTCCTCTTCTGGCAGCAATCCTGGCTCCTCCTCTTAAGCAAGTGCCCCCATAGAAAGCCGATTGATTGAACGTTCAAGTTTGCCTCTCATTTATTTGAATTGGGTTCAGGCACAACTTCTGAACATTTATGAACCCTGCTTGAAGCAAAGCCAGGGCAGTTTGGCTCATCCCTAGTAAGTAGTAATAGTAGTAACTTAGAGGACAGAGGTCAGTAGTAAGTAAGGCAGAGTTCACAGGTGAGTAGTATGTAATACAGACTTCAGCGGTCAGTAGTTTGTAATGCAGAGTGCATTACTGGATTAGCACTACCAATACCACTACATCTTTGTAATATGTAATTTACCCACTTGCCATTGAGCGTACGTCCTGGACATCAAGTGGATATACCAGCATCATGGCCATGATCCTGGAACTGTTTTTTTCATCCAGCGATCAGCTGCGAGACAAAAGTGATCCGGGTGGCTTTACAGCCATCCAATCACTTTTAAAGCACTTGAAAGCCCCCACCCTCCTGTAAAAAAAAAGTTTAAATCTATATGTAGCACTACCCCCGTAGGAGCTGCTTTAGTATGTTGTGTCCGTTACTCCCCCTCTCAACCCCAATAACAGCCTCAGTCCCCTCTGGCACACCTGGAATCACTATTTGAGTCTGTTCCCTTTCAAGGAGTGGCACAATAGCGGAATCACACAATAGTAGAGTTTGAAGTATTTACTTAAATCTCTGTTGCGTTAAAGTAGAACTTCAAATTATACAGGTATTGTATCACACAGGTCAAGGATTAACAGTTCGCTCTTAAGTCACACACTTATAAATGTCTAGACAACATTAACATGCCTTTGAATCTGTAGTGAATAAAAGGGACACAACAAGAGCAGAATGTGGATCGCTACTTCCTCCTATTCACTAACAGTTCAATGTTAAAGGTTACACTTTGATTCCTCCAATCAAGTTTAGTCAAGATACCTGAATGTTCACCTATAGGCATTGTAAAGAAAGATTACTTAACATAAATCAATAATGGATAAAGCTTAGCCTAAATGATGTGGGTTGGTGTACTATAGGTAAATTGATACCACTCAATGGAATAAATATAAATCAGTACCACTCTAAAAGAATGCAACCAAACTGGTATAACTTCAATGAACAATACAATTGGCTTATTTCAATTCACCTGCTCTATTTCAGAGAGTTCTTAGGAAAATTTGGCAATGCAAAGTATAATAAAAAGATATAATCCAAAAAAGAGCTGACACAACTGCAGTAGGATATAATTGCTGGTTTATTTCAGCATAAATCGCATCAAAGAAAAACAACTATGTTGCAATTAAACTTCAGCTGATCAGTGAATTGGAGGGAAGTGACACCTTGACTAAATATAGGTCCTTCCTGAAGCTGTGACACAATAAACTGATGAATGTAAAGAGTATAAACATCATTATAAAATGAAAATCAAAAATGTACATATACAATATAGATGGTATATAAACATATGGCCAATGAAGCCACATGCAGAAATGAAAAAAGAAGAAAAAGGAGAAAATCTTCAGATGTCATCTTTCAATACCATACACACATATACATGACTTTTAGATGATTGCAGCAAAAAAATATAGGGAAATCGAAAATATAGTCATACGACTGCCACCAGATCTAAACTAGGAAATTACATGGATCTATTCCTTGTTAATAATCTGTGTTGATCCTACCCTGGAGGAAATAAAAGAAACAGACAATAAAGCATAACCAATGATCGAAGCAGGGTAATTCATTTTAGGAGCAAATCTACATCATATCTAAAATTCATTCCATTTGGAAAATCTGGTTTTAGGTTAAATATCCACCAAACTTCACGTCTCAAAAGTATCTTGTGGATATCACCACCCCTTGGTGGATATTTAACCCTCTCTAACCCATAAAATACAAACAATGACAGATTACCTTTGTGAACATATTTAAAGTGTTTTGAAGTGTTCGATAAACCTTTATCATTGGTGAATGCTGTTCCATGATAATGTTCACTGACTCGTTTCCAGAGCGGTCTCACTGTACACCCTACATATTGGAGTTTACAGATCGTACATTCAATTGCATATACCACATTCCCTGTATTGCAATTGATGTAGTCCCTCACTTTAAAAAAATCCTTATTGGTGGAGCAGGATATAACTATATTGGATTTTTGCAATGTTTAGTACTAAAACGGCATGTAGCTGTGCTGCATGGATATGATCATTTAACCCTTAACCCTGGAAGATGAAAAGAGGCTATGGGAGAGGATGTTTCCTAAAGTTTCAGCTCGGCGAGAGGAGAAATTGACACCTGCTTCTGTTACAGATTTGAGATCCTTATCTGTCATAAGAACTGCTAAGTATTTGCAAATGATCTCTCTCACTTTATTGTACTCTTGTGAGTATGATGTTACAAACGCAATTCCACACTTTTGTTTATTTTTAGTCTTACTATTTCTCGAACATTTTAGCAGATTTCCACTATCTTTTTTTTGACCCATTCCTCAGCTTTTCTTATATCTCCTTCCCTGTTGGGGGGCTTTGATGTGATGTCAGGGCCCTAAACAAACCTCAGCCCTCAATTTCCATCTGTGTAACCTCAGCTGCATAGAATGAATGGACAGGAATAGTTGAGTACCGCGCCTCCCATTCATTCAGAAATAGAAGCAGAAGAAAAACAGTTTACTATGCTTCAGTTATGAATGAACCAATTGGTACCAATCACTGACTCCATTCAGAAAAGGAAGGAGCCAGTAAATGACAAATTTACTGACCCATTCCCATCTCTCCATCATGACACATCTTCTACAGCAGCTGGCAGGAGAGAGGAGGGGGGGGAGACAGCAACTCTGTGGGGGGGGGGGGGGGTCAGGGAAGCACACAAGGACCCTGGGAACAGCAGAAGACAAGTAAACTGGATAGGAGGGGCGGTGGGGGCAGCATATAGGCAACCAATCTCCTCCATTGGGAAGAAAATGGAGGAGATTGGTTCCTCTAAGTGCCGCCCCCACCATCCCTCCTATCCCTCCTATCTAGGTGTACAAGGGAGGCACAAGGGCCCTCAGGAGCATGGGGGGCCCGGTTGCAATCGCAACCCCTGTAACCTGTATCGTTACGCCCCTGATAAGACTATACTTTCGATTTCCCTACATTTTTTTGCTGCAACCATCTAAATGTTATGTATATGTGTATATGGTATTGAAAGACGATATCTGAAGATTTTCTCCTTTTTCTTTTTTTTTCATTTCTTCATGTGGCTTCATTGGAATATATATGGACATACTGTATGTTTATATACCATCTATATTGTATATGTACTGTACATTTTTGACTCTTTGATCCAGATGTATACATAGGGAGATAGTGGAATATATCCAACATATATTTTTATCTTTTGATTAGTTTTTATAATGATGCTTATACTCTTTATAAGCACCAGTTCATTATGTCACAGCTTCAAGAAGGACCTATATTTAGTCAAGGTGTCACTTCCCTTCGATTCACTGATCAGCTAAAATTGATAACACCATTATTGGAGCTTAGCAACATGCTGAACTTTAATGAACTATGTATATATACAGTATCTCACAAAAGTGAGCACACCCCTCACATTTTTTAAATATTTTATTATATATTTTCATGTGACAACACTGAAGAAATGACACTTTGCTACAATGTAAAGTAGTGAGTGTACAGCTTGTATAATGGTGTAAAATTGATCTCCCCTCAAAATAACTCAACACACAGCCATTAATGTCTAAACCGCTGGCAACAAAAGTGAGTACAGCCCTAACTGAAATGTCAAAATTGGGCCCAAAGTGTCAATATTTTGTGTGGCCACCATTATTTTCCAGCATTGCCTTAAACCTCTTGGGCATGGAGTTCGCTAGAGCTTCACAGGTTGCCACTGGAGTCCTCTTGGAGGTGTGTTTGGGGTCGTTATCATGTTGGAATACTTCCCTGCGGCCCAGTCTCCGAAGGGAGGGGATCATGCTCTGCTTCAGTATGTCACAGTACATGTTGGCATTCATGGTTCCCTCAGTGAACTGTAGCTCCCCAGTGCCTGCAGCACTCATGCAGCCCCATATCATGACACTCCCACCACCATGCTTGACTGCAGGCAAGACACGCTTGTCTTTGTACTCCTCACCTGGTTGCCGCCACACATGCTTGACACCATCTGAACCAAATAAGTTTATCTTGGTCTCATCAGACCACAGGACATGGTTCCAGTAATCCATGTCCTTAGTCTGCTTGTCTTCAGCAAACTGTTTGCAGGCTTTCTTGTGCATCATCTTTAGAAGAGGCTTCCTTCTGGGATGACAGCCATGCAGACCAATTTGATGCAGTTTGCGGTGCATGGTCTGTGCACTGATAGGCTGACCCCCCACCCCTTCAACCTCTACAGCATGGCTGGCAGCCTTCATACATCTATTTCCCAAAGACAACCTCTGGAAATGACGCTAAGCACGTGCACTCAACTTCTTTGGTCGACCATGGCGAGGCCTGTTTTGAGTGGAACCTGTCCTGTTAAACCGCTGTATGGTCTTGGCCACCATGCTGCAGCTCAGTTTCAGGTTCTTGGCAATCCTCTTATAGCCTAGGCCATCTTTATGTAGAGCAACAATTCTTTTTTTCTGATCCTCAGAGAGTTCTTTGCCATGAGGTGTCATGTTGAACTGCTAAGTGACCAGTATGAGAGAGTGAGAGCGATAACACCACATTTAACACACTTGCTTCCCATTCACACCTGAAACCTTGTAACACTAACAGGTCACATGACACCGGGGAGGAAAAATGTCTAATTGGGCCCAATTTGGACATTTTCACTTAGAGGTGTACTCACTTTTGTTGCCAGCAGTTTAGACATTAATGGCTGTGTATTGAGTTATTTTGAGGGGACAACAAATTTACACTGTTATACAAGCTATATACTCACTACTTTACATTGTAGCAAAGTGTAATTTCTTCAGTGTTGTTACATTAAAAGATATAATAAAATATTTACAAAAATGTGAGGTGTGTACTCACTTTTGTGAGATACTGTATATATAACTTGTGACATATTGAATTCCCCTGAGCTTGGGATTTCCCTTACTATAGTATTTATAAACAATATGCATACTCTGTGTGTGGGTCCTGTAACCTGGGGGTAGCTCTGTAATGACCGCCAGCCAGTTTATTGAAGCAAACAGTCCATTTATATTTAAGCAAACAAAATCAAACGGCTTTCTTCAGCCAAGGTAAATACATAGTCCAGCATCCTGGTATTGATAACTAAAACAGCAGGCTCACTGCTAGTCTCCGGTCCCACAGCTCGGTTAGGCTCCTCCAGAGTCAGGGTGTCAGGCCGGCCAGACAGAGGGGTTCAGCAGCCTGTGTCTCAGTTTATTCAGGGAGCGCACGCTTGCTGTCCAGCTTGTGAGCTCTCCCTCTCTCTCTCACTTCGTTGACACAGGTGCACTGAGTCTCTGCTACCTTTCAGACCTCCCTTCCCCGGGTCTTAACCCCATAGGTACCGAAGTCCTAGCGATCTGGGTTTAAGACTCTGCAATCGTCCTTCTTAAAGTGACCATGGCTCCAATATTGGGTGGAATGCACCTGCCTTCTAGGATACATGCCCGGTGTCCTGTACAGTCCATATATATTTGGACACAGGCACACTTTTAGACTATTTCAGGTATTTACCAAAATATATTCAAGCTATAGTTATATAATAGATATGGGCTGAAAGTTCACACTTTCAGGTTTAATTTGAGGGTATGTACATCCAAATCACGGACGAGTTTAGGAATTATAGCTCTTAAGAATAGCCAACCCTCCTTTTTCAAGGGACCAAAAGTAATTGGATAATTGAATCAAAAGCTGTTTCATGGCCAGGTGTGGACTACTCCTTCATTATTTCTTCATCAATTAAGCAGGTAACAGGTCTGAAGTTGATTCTAAGGCCCCTTTCACACACACGGACCATTTGTCCATTTTTCATCCATCCGTTGACGGATGAAAAACGGACATTAATGCAACTCTATGGAAAAACTGATGACAACTGATGATCAGCTATTTTCATCAGTTTTCATCCGCTTCTGTCAGCATCCGTTTTTTTGAACGGATGAAAGTCCTATTTTTCATCCGTCAAAAAAACGGATCGGACGAAAAACGGATGTAAACTGACGAACGGTCAGTTTTTCATCCGTTTTTGCATTGGTAGTGAATGTAAAAAAAAACTGATGAAAAACGGATGAAAAAACTGATGAAAAACTGATGACCACTGATGAAAAACGGATGAAAAAACGGATGAAAAACTGATGAAAAACGGATGAACTGATGAACTGATAAACTGATGAACTGATGAACGGTCCGTGTGTGTGAAAGGACCCTAAGTGTCGTATTTGCATTTGGAATCTATTGCTGTGAACCTGCATCATGCATTCAAAGGAGCTATCCATGCAAGTGAAACAGGCCACTGTAAGGCTTCAAAAAATTAAACAAATCCATCAGAGAGATAGCAGCAACATTAGTAGTGGCAAAATCAACAGTTTGGTACATTCCAATGAAAGAAGAATGAACTGGTGAGCTCAGTAACATAAAAAGGCCTGTACTTCCACAGAAGGCAACAGTGGTGGATGATCGCATGATCCTCTCTATGGTATAGAAAAACCCATTCACAACATTCAAGGGAAGGACAGTCTCCAGGAGGTGGGTGTATCATTGTCAAAGTCTACAATCAAGAGAAGACTTCACGAGAGCAAATACAGAGGGTTCACCACAAGGTGCAAACCATTCATAAGCCCGAAGAATAAAAAAGCCAGATTAGACTTTGCCAAACAAAATCTAAAAAAGCCAGACCAGTTCTGGAAAAGCAGTCTTTGGATGAATAAAACTAATATTAATCTGCACCAGAATGATGGGAAGAAAAAAAAGTGTGGAGAAGGCTTGGAACAGGTCGTCTTGGGCTTGAAGGTCTCCAAGCGAGTTGAGATTAGTACTCGACGCGAGTTGAGATTAGTACTCGACAAGGTTCGGAAGAGGTGTGAAAAAAAAGAAGGGTAGTAAGACCACGTCTAATTATAATCAAAATAAGTAGGTTTCTGACGAAAAGGTCTTGACCAGACCGAAAAAATCTAAAACAAACCGTTTCAGATTAGACCGAAAAAATAAGAAGCCCGAATACTTACCAAACGTGGAACACCACTTGGGAGACATAAACGAGAGCACTTCAGAAGAGAACTAACATCTGAAACTGTTACTATGTGGGTGGAGGACCTCTGACAGGAAGGGAACTTACAACACTTACCCAAAAAGATATGGTATCTCTCCTAGTACGCTAGTAGGTGGTGACAACGGAAGACACCTTCATGTCCGGAAAAATACAATGACTCGAGT
>BLSH010441249.1:138730-150019 GCA_018402905.1 Glandirana rugosa
AAGATTCTGGGCTCAAATATTTGAAATTCTCACTAAACTCATGGGCACCCCCGTAGCCCTTGACCCTAAAACGGCTCTCCTGAACCTTAAGCCCCCAGAACTTTTCAAATCACAATGCAAGCTTCTCCTGCAGGTCACCACAGCAGCAAAACAAACCATTGCGCATGCATGGAAATCCCCGCAACTCCCCGTTGCCGAAACTAAAAATAGAGTCACGAAAGCCATGATCCACGCCAGGATCGAAGCCATAGCCACTGACAGGCTCCCCAAACATGACCGCATATGGACCCCATGGTTGACCCATTTTGCCCCCCCGGGCTTTGACATCTCTCGCTACCAGCCCTGAACACCCTTCTTACAGCCGCACATACCCTCTACAATTCTTCATGTAGGCCTCTTAAGTTCTCGCGACCGGTCCTCCCCATCCCTGCCACCTTCACCCCGTCTCTCTTCCCTCTTTCTTCTACCCCTTACCTCTTTCCCCTACTCACTCGGGGTCTGCCCCGTCCCCCTCCTCATTATCCCCGATCTACAGGATCTCTCTTTTCTCTTTTCTCTTTCAACTAACCCCTATTCCTCCCGCTCTTCTTTCCTTTTTCTTTTATCGGAACAATAGCACTACTTCCTCAGCACCAGGACACCACTAACTCTTGAACGGGCACCCATGAGACCGGACCTCAATCTCCGGCCTCAAAGGTCAGGAACTCTTGCTCTTGGGAACCCTTCCTACCTAACAGACCACTCTGCCGCAGCCTCCCACCCTTCCCTTACTTTACCTGTCTGTCTAGTGACAAACTAGAATCCGACACCTCAACCAGCCTGTCTATATTTCCCAAGTGTGAATATGGTCTGTTCTTGGTCTCATGAAGTATTATATGTACTGTTATTGTTTCTTCAATAAAAAATTTTTTGAACTAAAAAAAAGAAAGATAGGTAGAGATTACTACTACTACTGCTTTTAGGGACAGATTGCAGATCTCATCCTGCATTACAGAAAGATCTGACTGGACTAGGTAGAGTCTACTGCTTAGAGGGACAGATTATTGTTCTAAAATCATCTCCTAGTTCTATAGGGTGAGGTTCCTGCTGTTGCTGTAAGGGACAGATTATTGTTCTAAAATCATTTTGCAGCCCTCTAGCACTTTCCAGGACTCTTTTACAGTCATTTTTGTGCCGAAAAGTTCGGGTCCCCATGGAATTCAATGGAGTTCGGGGTAATGTTCGGGTCACGTTCGGTACCGAACCCGGACTTTTTTCCGAGGTTCGGCCGAACCCACCGAACCCGAACATCCACGGGTTCGCTCAACTCTAATTATGTTGGCTGTCATTGTGTTTTTTCTTTAGGCAAATCGGTGAGCATTGGTCATCATATTTGATGAGGATCTACATCACTGGGCAACGTGATTGACAATGCCTTTGCATTGTGCGACTTTTTCTTAATAAAGGACTTGTCAAAGTGTGTGTGTTTATTTACTTTACTTTTTTTTGTGAATGAGTGGAGGCACTACGCCTTTTTTACACAGCTTCTACAATTCAGGTTGTCTGTATTACAAAAATAAAATACATTACATTCTGACTGTACGATTTTAGAAAATATTAAAGAACTAACTATCCCCATACAGACTTTTGTTCCCACGCAGTCTTTAGAATAAACTTTTTTTTTTTAAATCTTAATATCAACCTTGATACATTTATGCATATTGATCATATTGATTAAATCATTTCTAAGATGGCTTTTTCCAATTTAAACTAAACCAATGTTTCTAACCATTTATTAAATGTGAGACCTTCCACCGCTTTCATTAATATAGTTATAGCTTTGAGACTTGATCCAGTTATTTATGTCTTGCTCAGAATATAATAATTAAGCTGTATCTATGGTCAGGGTCGGCTCTACCACTAGGCGGAGTAGGCGGCTGCCTAGGATGCACTGCCGCTGATGGCGCCCGGCAGCTGTAGAACCGTCACTGCTCTGCATCCATCACTCATGTCACTGGAGAACCGTGGCTGGCAGCACACCAGGGCGGTAAAATGTACCTGCTGTGAATAGTGAAGACATCAACGCCGCCCTCGCGCTCTGTGTAGAAACAATTTGCCCTCTCCACCCCCGTTCTGTCAGCCTGCTTTCTCCGGGACCACTTTATCCCCAGCTTGCAGTTCCGGCGCCGCTCTAGCAGCAGCAGTGAGAAGAGGAGAGGAGAGAGCCGGGACAAAGAGCAGCTGTCTGTCCCGGAAGTGCTGCATTAATGATGGAACCGGCTAGGTTGTGTGAGATGGAAGCCCTGCATGTAGTTCTGGGCTTGCTACAATTTCCCCTCCCTCCATATACTACCCCAGCCTGTCCATATACTTCTCCAGCCTGTCTATACACTACCCTAGTCTGTCCATATACTACCCCCGCCTGTCTATAAACTACAGTCAGGTCCATAAATATTGGGACATTGACACAATTCTAATGTTTTTCGGCTCTATACACCACCACAATGGATTTGAAATGAAACTAACAAGATGTGCTTTAACTGCAGACGTTCAGCTTTAATTTGAGGGTATTTAAATCCAAATCAGGTGAACAGTGTAGGAATTACAACAGTTTGTATATGTGCCTCCCACGTTTTAAGGGACCAAAAGTAATGGGACAATTGGCTCCTCAGCTGTTCCATGGCCAGGTGTGTGTTATTCCCTCATTATCCCATTTACAAGGAGCAGATAAAAGGTCCAGAGTTCATTTCAAGTGTGCTATTTGCATTTGGAATCTGTTGCTGTCAACTCTCAATATGAGATCCAAAGAGCTGTCACTATCAGAGAAGCAAGCCATCATTAGGCTGAAAAAACAAAACAAACCCATCAGAGAGATAGCAAAAACATTAGGTGTGGCCAAATCAACTGTTTGGAACATCCTTAAAAAGAAAGAACGCACCGGTGAGCTCAGCAACACCAAAAGACCCAGAAGACCACGGAAAACAACTGTGGTGGGTGACCGAAGAATTCTTTCCCTGGTGAAGAAAACACCCTTCACAACAGTTGGCCAGATCAAGAACACTCTCCAGGAGGTAGGTGTATGTGTGTCAAAGTCAACAATCAAGAATAAACTTCACCAGAGTGAATACAGAGGGTTCACCACAAGATGTAAACCATTGGTGAGCCTCAAAAACAGGAAGGCCAGATTAGAGTTTGCCAAACAACATCTAAAAAAGCCTTCACAGTTCTGGAAAAACATCCTATGGACAGATGAGACCAAGATCAACTTGTACCAGAGTGATGGGAAGAGAAAAGTATGGAGAAGGAAAGGAACTGCTCATGATCCAAAGCATACCACCTCATCAGGGAAGCATGGTGGTGGTAGTGTCATGGCGTGGGCATGTATGGCTGCCAATGGAACTGGTTCTCTGGTATTTATTGATGATGTGACTGCTGACAAAAGCAGCAGGATGAATTCTGAAGTGTTTCCGGACAATATTATCTGCTCATATTCAGCCAAATGCTTTAGAACTCATTGGACGGTGCTTCACAGTGCAGATGGACAATGACCCGAAGCATGCTGCGAAAGCAACCAAAGGGTTTTTTTAAGGGAAAGAAGTGGAATGTTATGCAATGGCCAAGTCAATTACCTGACCTGAATCCGATTTAGCATGCATTTCACTTGCTGAGGACAAAACTGAAGGGAAAATGCCCCAAGAACAAGCAGGAACTGAAGACAGTTGCAGTAGAGGCCTGGCAGAGCATCACCAGGGATGAAACCCAGCGTCTGGTGTTGTCTATGCATTCCAGACTTCAGGCTGTAATTGACTGCAAAGGATTTGCAACCAAGTATTAAAAAGTGAAAGTTTGATTTATGATTGTTAATCTGTCCCATTACTTTTGGTCCCTTAAAAAGTGGGAGGCACATATGCAAACTGTTGTAATTTGTACACCGTTCACCTGATTTGGATGTAAATACCCTCAAATTAAAGCTGAAAGTCTGCAGTTAAAGCACATCTTGTTTGTTTAATTTCAAATCCATTGTGGTGGTGTATAGAGCCAAAAAGATTAGAATTGTGTCGATGTCCCAATATTTATGGACCTGACTGTACCCTAGTCTGTCCACATACTACCCTAGCCTGTCCCTATACTACCCCAGCCTTTCCATATACTACCCCAGCCTGTCCCTAAACTACCCCAGCCTTTCCATATACTATCCCAGCCTGTCCATATACTACCCCAGCCTGTCTATATACTAAAATAATCTGTCCATATACCTGCGGACCATGGCTGGCATGAGGAAGCGAGCCGGTGCCACCATTATATGTCTTTAGGCTAGGTCCAGAAGCACAGGTGTGGGCCTGTGGACCATGGCTAAAGAAATAGGTAGAGAGGCGCTGCAAAAATCTCCACCTCCACCACCTCCATCATATACATGGACAGGGCAAAGGGGGTGGAGTCAGGGGCAGAGCCAAAGGGGGCAGAAATATTAGGTTTCGTCTAGGGTGTCAAAATCCTTGCACCAGCCCTGTCTATGGTCAAAATGTAAAATCATAAATGTATTTCAGTTATCTCTAGCCTACTTCTAGTAATCTGAATGATCTTGAAGTTTGTAAACTAACTTTGTGAAATATCTCCACACATTCACTTAGGCTTTGCTGTGTCACACATTTCAAAGAACCTGCCATTGAATAGGGGTGGACGAACGGTTTGGGCTGAACATCGCCTGTTCAGGTGTTCGCTGAACACCGGAATTTTCTGTAGGCTCTGCAGAATGTTCCCCGCCAAGTGCACAGTCAATAGGTTGTTAAGGAACCGGGCTGGGAACGCGTTACAGCTGAATGAAAAAAAACATTGATGGTAAATGGAAATGTAAAGAAAAAACGGCATGGGGTCCCCCAAAATCCATACTAGATCCTTACCTTAGCATGCAGCCTAGCAGGTCAGGAAGAAAGGGGACAAGTAAGTGCCCCCCTCCTGAATCATACAAGGCCACATGTCCTCAACATGGGGGGGTGCTTTGGGGCGAGGGGGCTCTGCCTCTGCCCCCAAAGCACCTCATCCCCCTGGTGGGCTGTGGTTGTGGGGGTCTGTGGGAAGGGGGCTTTTCAGAATCTGGAGTGCCCCCAGATCCTGCCCCCCCATGTGAATGAGTAGGGGTACATTGTACCCCTACTCATTCACCAAATACAGTGTCAAACATAAATAAAGAACCATATCAGGCCACATGCCCTCAACATGGAGAGTGGGTGCTTTGGTTCAGGGGGGCTCTGTACCCCCCTGCCCCAAAGCAACTTGCCCCCATGTTGATGTGGACTAGGGCCTCTTCCCAACAACCACGGACTGTGGTTGTTGGGGTCTGCAGGCGGGGATCTTATTGGAATCTGGAAGCCCCCTTTAACAAGGGGGCCCCCAGATCCCTGCACCCCCTATGTAAATGGGTATCGGGTACATCGTACTGTGCTCATTCATCAAAAAAGTGTCAAAAAGTACAAACCACAAGAAACAGTTTTTGACAAGTCGTTTATTAAAAAAGAAAAAAGTGTCCCTCGACGTATCCATCGTCAATCATGACGCCCACTGACCCAAAAAATATAAAAATGGCAAAAAATGTTTTGCCTTCTAAGAGGCTACCCGGCGTATGCGGTCTCTTTGCTTTAACAGCTTCTTCTAGGCAAGGGGCGATAAAAGTCTGGTATGGATTAGGTGGGGACCTCACGCCTTTTTTTGTCACATTTTTTTCTTTGGAAATCTAATTTTTGCTGTAGCGTAGTTATATATACAGCATGCTACAGATGCACCACTTTACAGGCAGATTAAGGGAATCCCCCAGGCACAATATTTAAAGGAATTTTTCATTTTTATTGTTGCACTTTAACCGGTTCCCCACCGCGCGCCGTCTTTTCACAGCGGCAGTCGGGGAGCCCTGCGCGAATCGCCGTAAATAAGCGGCGATCTGCATTTAGCCACCAGGGGGCGCGCGTGCACGCGCTCCCGCCGCACTCCTGGGGAGTGTGCCCGCGGCTCGGGCGGACCCGATGTCCGCCGGCGAGCCGCGATGAGCGGCTACAGGGAAAGAACTGTCACTGGGATCAGTTAGATCTCTCATGCCCATGTTAGCCCAACCCCCCCACATTAAGAAAACGCCCAGGGAACACAGTTAACCCCTAGCTCTCCCCCCCAGGTTAACCCCTTCACTGCCAATGACATGTACACAGTATTCAGTGGACATTTAAATTTCTGATCGCTGAATAAATGTCATTGGTCCCAAAAAAGTGTCAAAAATGTCCGACATGTCCGCCCCAATATCGCATTACCGCTAAAAATCGCAGATCGCCGCCATTACTAGTAAAAAATAAAAAAAAACAAAAACCCCAGAAATTAATTCTCATCATCCGTAAACGCGGCCACTTTTGCGCAAACCAATCAATAAACGCCGATTGCGATTTTTTTATCGCAAATATGAGGAATTATATAAATCGGCCAAAAAAAAAGTTTTTTTATATTTTTTTTTTGGATTTGAATTTTAGCAAAAAGTAAGAAATTTGGGTTTTTTTGCAAAATGGTCGCTCTTCTTTTGTTTATAGCGGCGGTTAGAAATGACGCAGAGGCGATCACATACCACTAAAAGAAAGCTCTATTTGTGGGAAAAAAAGGACGCAAATTTTGTTTGAGTGCAACGTTGCAAATCACAAAAAGTGCTCTGGTCCTAAAGCTGCAAAACCTTCCGGTTGGTAAGTGGTTAAAAAACCTTCTGCCTTTACAACTCCTTTAAGCTAAATAACCCTAAACATCACAATTGTTGAAGGATGTAGGCAGAACTGGAGATCCTTGAATATACCAGTGAGCTTTTGCCAGGAACTGCCTGTGCTCTGCAGTGTGTGCAGCAGGTTTTGTTCCTGGAAAGGAGAGGCCCCTTAAAGAGACAGTGCTCCTGTTGCTCTGTGCAGTGTAGTGACTTCAAGTATGAGAGTCCACCATTGTTTGAATTTGTGGTAGAATGGTGCAAGTGGCACCTGGCAGCTGTTAGAGAAGGAACTTTCTGCCAAATGGATTCTGGCTGTTTCCGCGGTGGTGTGCACGTTTGTGCGCGTTCGCGTTTGGCGCTATTTAAGCCCTGTGTTCCCAGCAACAAGTGCTGCTCGTTCTACAGCATCCGTGACCTGTGAGCCCCAGCTCCTACTTACCCGTTCCTGAGTTTGTTCCTCTTCCTGTTGACCCGGCTTGTCCTGACCTGCTGTTCTGCTGCCTGCACCGACCCCGGCTTTCCACGACCATCCGATTGTCTGCTCCCTTGTACTTCTGCTGCCCGCCCGTTAACGAACCTTGCTTGAACTTGACTACCCGTTTGCCTGATCCTTTTGTACCGCTCTGCCTGCCTGTTGCCAACCCAGCCTGCACGACCACCCTTCTACCTGCACGACCATCTGGAGCATCATAACATCATCAGTGACCATCCAGCCCTCGTGCCATCCCGCACTCTTGGATCTCTGTCCACTCTACCAGGGGTCCTTGAATCGGGTGTGCAAGAGTGGTTGTTCCCTGCACAAGACAGACTCCACCACCAGGTTAGTGACAGAAACGAGCAGCCATGACTGAGTCTGCGCAGGGAACCCGCTCCGCAGGCCTTACCCAAGCCGTCAAAAACTTACAAGAGGGATACACCCGATTAGAAGAGCGGGTACAGGAACTGTCCACCACTCCGGCCTCCGGTGCTACAGCATCCCGTACCATTGTGGCCCTGCCCTCGGAACCTAAGGTCCCACTGCCGGATAAGTTCTCCGGGGACCGGCACAAGTTCCGGGTCTTCCGGAGTGCATGCGATTTATATCTGGGACTGCAGCAACACACGTTTTCTCTGGAGAGCACCAAGGTCGGATTCATTATTTCCCTGCTGCAGGGTGAACCCCAGGCATGGGCTCTCAGACTGTGGGACAAAATGCCCCTGAAGTTGCCACCGCTGCAACCTTCTTCCAGGCCATGGCGCAGCTGTATAAAGACCCCCACTTGGCTGCCACTACAGAGGCTACTCTGCACAACCTCCAGCAGGGCCGTCGCCCAGTGGAGGACTATGCCGCTGAATTTCGGCGCTGGAGCTCGGATACAGCCTGGGGCAGCGCGCCTCTCCTGTTCCAGTTCCGCATGGGACTTTCGGAACCTCTGAAGGATGAGTTGGCTCGAGTGTAGATCCCTAAGACCTTGGAGGAGCTGATCACCCTGGCCATCTCCATTGATCGGCGCCTCAGAGAGCGCCGCGCCGAAAGGTCTTCTGGGCAGTTACGCCCTACCTGGATGCTTCCTCGGATTCCCAGCTACCCGACTCCGCCTAACTTCCACCCGACATCCTCCTCCTCCTCTCAGCAGGACACCTCCGAACCCATGCAGATTGGGTTGCTTCGGCCTTCTCTCAGCACCAAGGAAAGACAACGCCGGTTCCAGCTGAACCTCTGCCTCTACTGCGGTGAGCCCGGTCACATGATCAGGACGTGCCCCGCTAAGCACGGTAAGTGCTTGACCACTGTCTCTAATGACCTGACTAAGTCTCCCAGTTCTCCTGCTCATCTCACCATTCTCCTCTCTTTACAGCTTCTTGGAGGGATTATCACGGTTCCAGCAATCCTTGATTCCGGGGCGTACAGCTGTTTTGTTGATCTAGACTTTGCTGCACAGCACCATATTCCCCTGCAACCCAAGACACATAAGTTGGTGATCCGTTTGGCCGACATAAAATCTGGGACTGTTACCCAGGAGACGGCCCCTCTCCCTTCTATCACTCTGGATGGTCACAAGGAACATCTGCGGCTGGATGCCATTGCATCTCCTCTTTGTCCCATCATCTTGGGACTACCCTGGTTCCAGGCACATAACCCTAGCATAGACTGGACCACCGGAATCGTCCACTTCCAGACGCCCTATTGCCGCCAGCATTGCCTAAACCCCAGAGGTGGAACTGTTCCCTCACTCCTCAGCCTGGATTCTGAAACCGAACCCGACATTCAGACTCTTCTTCCTCAGGCTTATCACTCGTTCCAGGACGTTTTCAGTAAGAAGGGGGCTGATAAACTCCCGGCGCATAGGCCATACGATTACCCCATCAAATTACTGCCCGGGGCAGAAGTGCCTTTTGGGAGGATTTACCCCCTCTCCAAGCCTGAACTAGCAGCCCTCAAGTCCTACCTGGACGAAAACACAAAAAAGGGGTTCATCCGACATCTATGTCTCCGGCTGGAGCCGGTATCTTCTTTGTGGAGAAGAAGGACCACTCGCTCCAGCCGTGCATAGACTACAGGGAGCTTAACCAGGTGACTATTAAAAATCGGTACCCTCTACCCTTGGTTCAGGAACTTTTCCAGCGGCTTGGGATGGCAACCATCTTTACCAAGCTTGATCTACGGGGGGCATATAACCTCATTCGTATCAGGGAAGGAAACGAATGGAAGACAGCATTCCGTACTTGTTTTGGGCACTATGAATACTTGGTGATGCCCTCCGGTCTATGTAATGCTCCAGCAACCTTCCAACACTTCGTCAATGACGTGTTCCAAGATTTCCTGGACCTTTTTGTGATTATATAGTTGGATGACATCCTTATCTTCTCTGCTTCCTTTTAAGAACATTACAGGCATGTCACCAAGGTTCTGGGGCATCTACGGCAGCATGGCTTGTACGCCAAAGCAGAGAAGTGCTCTTTTGAACAGCCTAGTATGCACTTTCTTGGGCTGATCATCTCCACAACGGGCATTCATATGGATCCACAAAAAATCTCTACTATCCTGGAATGGCCCGCACCAGCAGACAGAAAAGGGGTTCAAAGATTTGTGGGCTTCGCAAACTTTTACAGAAAGTTCATAAAAGGATTCTCTGCCATTGTGGAGCCCATCACGCGACTGACCAAGCAGAACACCCGATACCATTGGTCTTCTGAGGCTCAAGCCGCCTTTCAGAGGCTCAAGTCCCTTTTTACCTCCGCTCCCATTCTAAAACACCCGGACCCAGCCTTACCGTACATTCTTGAGGTGGACTCTTCAGAAATGGCAGTAGGGGCTATTCTTTCTCAACGCCAAGGTATCAAGGCGCTGCTCCACCCAGTAGCCTTCTTCTCCAGGAAATTAACCGCACCTGAGCGGAATTATGATGTGGGAGATAGGGAACTACTGGCTATCAAGTTGGCTCTAGAGGAGTGGCGGTACTTGCTGGAAGGGGCTTCTCATCCTATCCTCATTCTTCATGAAGAACCTGGAGTACCTCTGAACAGCGAAGAGGCTGAGACATCGGCAGGCCGCTAGGCACTGTTCTTCTTCAGGTTCCACTTCCATTTAACCTATCACCCAGGATCAAAAAAATAGCAAGCCCGATGTCCTCTCTCGGATGTTCTCGGAGTCAGGAAATACTGCCCCACCTGACACCATACTCCGGGCACGGAATTTCCTCCTGTCCAATGCGAACATCCTCTCTCAAATCCATCGGGTCCTGGCCAGCTCCGCTGTCGACAGGAACACCCGACTGACCGTCAGGGATGGTCTATGGTGGTTTGGGCGGAAAATGTTCATCCCGGCAAGCCTGCGCCTCAGGATCTTGGGTCGGTGCCATGACCATAAATTGGCCGGACATTCCGGTTCTCGAAAGACCGCTGAGCTCATCTCACGGTCATTCTGGTGGCCAAACATCACTGAGGACTGCAGGAAATATGTCTGTGCCTGTCCTGTCTGTGCCAGGAATAAAACAGACAAGTCCAAGGCCTGGGGTCTCCTAAACCCTCTTCCCGTACCTGAACGCCCGTGGTCGCAACTGGCGATGGATTTTATTGTGGAACTTCCCCCGTCCGAAGGCTTTACTACCATCTGCGTAGTAGTGGACTTAATGATGAAGATGGCGCACTTCATTCCCATGAAGGGGACCCCCTCAGCGGCCGAAACGGCCAACACGTTCATAAAAGAGGTCGTCCGGCTTCATGGAGTGCCCAGTAATATCGTGTCTGACCGGGGGGTCCAATTCACGTCCAGGTTTTGGAGAGCTCTGTGTGCAGGAGGTGATGATGCGTCTACCATCATTTCGGAAGCCTGCCCCCTTCAAGGTGTTATTTTAGGTAGCGGTCAACGCTGGTGCCCGCAAGTCCATGCCCTTCTCCCAAATCCTCTGGGGTCCGGAACCTGAACAGACAAAATAAGGACCGTGTCTGTCCTGTCCGTGTCTGTATAAAGGACGTCAGGAGTCACTACAAACCGGTGGTCTTACTGGCACTCTACTCGAGTCGCCAGAAAGCTCTTGGCCTTACAGGCCGGTTAAATACCAGTACCGTGGCTGGGTTCTAGGACTCCGCGTCCGAACGGC
>BLSH010441250.1:0-18513 GCA_018402905.1 Glandirana rugosa
GTGTGGACTCAGCTCGTTGGTAGGCTCTACACTTAAAGGGTTTGTAAAGGCAGAAGCTTTTTTATTTGAATGCATTCTATGCATTAAGATAAAAAGCCTTCTGTGTGCAGCAGCCCCCTCCACCCCCTAATACTTACCTGAGGTCCCTCTAGTTCCAGTGATGTTGTAGGAATGTCTCGGCTGCCTGGGACTCCCCTCCTCATTGGCTGAGACAGCAGCGCAGCGCCCTTGGCTCCCTCTGCTGTTAATCAGAGTCAGTCAGCCAATGATAGAAATAGAAAGGGGGCGGGGCTGGGCTCAGGTGCCCCAAAAGCAAACTGTTTGCTGTGGGGGCACCCAACAGGAGGGAGGGACCCGAGAAGAGGAGGATCTGGGCTGCTCTTTGCAAATCCACTGCACAGAGGAGGTAAGTATAACATGTTTGTTATTTTTAATTTTTTTTAAAATGAGACTTTACAATCACTTTAAGTTAAATAACTCCAAACATCACAATATATATTGTGAGGGGATTAGTTCAGTGGGGATCACCTCTCCTGGGATAAACACAGTTCACACAGCAGGTTTCATAAAACTCCAGCTTGCAGCCAGGTTTATTTAAAAGGTTGCACATCAGAATGAATAAAAACAGAAAACAAATCCTTGCCTTCTGGCGCTAAACTAAACTGCAGATATTTCCTCACTAAACGGTGTAGGGCTGGTCCCCGACAACCACAAAACATAAGCAAATGCAAATCTTTTCTTTACAGTCCAAACACCAAAATTATCTCTCTCAGATTGATCCTTCTGAGTCCCAGGCCAGAGTAAAACTGTGCTCTCTTCCTGGTTCATTTAAACCTCACCTGGAGAGGACTTTGGTGGACCAGAACACCTGTTCCAGAACCAGCCCTGTCACAGTGGCTGGTAAAGTCCAAAGATCCTGCTCTAGTCCATTCCAAATGAATGCATACGAGGTGACAGATAGCGTCTGTCCCCTGCGGCTGAGCAACTGTCCCAACCATATAGTGGACGCGGGAAAGGGCATCCGCGTTGTTCTGGAGCTTTCCCACCCTATGTTCCACTGTAAACTTGAAACCACCTTGTCACCCGACTATTTTTTTCCCTGTTGTCACACATCCATCTGAACGGGGCATGATCGGTGACTAACTTAAATGGCCTCCTTAACAAGTAGTATTTCAGGGCCTCTAAAGCCCACTTGACAGCCAAGCACTCCTTCTCCACAATGGCATAGTTTCTCTCATGTCTGTTAAGCTTCCTTCTTAAGTAGACGACTAAATGCTCCTCACCATCTCTGATCTGGGATAGTACAGCACCTAGGCCCACCTCAGAGGTGTCTGTCTGTACAACAAACTCCTTTGTGAAGTTCGGGGTCATGAGCACCGGTTGTACACAAAGGGCTTGCTTCAACCTCTGAAATAACTTCTCGGCTTCAGGATTCCCCTTAATCATGACCGACCCTCTACCCTTCCTCAGATCGGTCAGAGGGGCTGCAGTGGTGGCAAAGTCGGGTATGAAACGCCTGTAATACCCTGTAATCCCTCAGAAGGCACAAACTTGTTTTTTTTATTTACCGCTTGGGGCCACTTTTGAACTGCCTCGATCTTATTGTCCTGGGGCTTGTCCAGTCCCTGACCAATAACATACCCAAAGTACTTGGCCTCCTCCAGGCCTATGGCACACTTTTTTGGGTTGACTGTTAGACCTGCTTCCCTAAGCGAATTTACCACTGCTTGCACTGAGGGCAGATGCAATTCCCAATTTGGGGTGTGGATGACCACATCATCAAAATAGGCGGCTGTGTAGGGGCGATGTGGCCTTAGCGTTTTGCCCATCATTCTCTGGAATGATGCAGGGGCCCCATGTAGACCAAACGTCATACGCTTGTACTGAAAAGAGCTCTCGGGAGTAGAAAAGGCAGTTTTCTCCTTGGCTGGAGATCTGTAGTATCTGCCAGTAGCCCTTAGTCAGGTCCAGGGTTGTTATGTACCGAGCCCCTCCCAACCTATCCACAAGTTCGTCAACCCACGGCATCGGGTACGCATCAAACTTAGACATGCTATTCAGCTTTCTAAAGTCCTTACAGAACCTGATAATGCCATAGGGTTTTGGAACCAGGACTATGGGGCTCGACCAGGCACTGTGGGACTCCTCTATCACATCCAACTCTAAATTGTTCTGTATCTCCTTTGCCACTGATACCTAGCCTCAGGTATTCTATAAGGCTTCACATTTACATGAACACCTGGCTCTGTGACTATGTCATGCTGAATCACTGTGGTCAGTCCGGGCAAAGGGGAGAAAGAGTCTCTATTTTTGGTCACAAACTCTTTAACATCCTGTTGTTGCGCCACTGACAAGGATTTTGTTAGGGGTACTTTAGGTGCCATTAGTACTCTGTCTGTTTGAGGAGTTGGTACGGCCAACAAAATCTCTCTGTCCTTCCACGGTTTTAAGAGGTTAACATGATAGATTTGTTCTGGCTTCCTTTTCCCGGCTGGTAAACTTTGTAGTTTACTTCCCCTACTCTTTCCCTAATCTCAAAGGGACCCTGCCACTTTGCAAGGAATTTACTTTCAACAGTGGGGACGAGCACCAGTAGTCTATCCCTGCAGTTAAAAGTTCGGGTCTTGGCACCCCGATTATAAACCTTTCTCTGAGCCTCCTGGGCTCGCTCCATATGCTCCCGTACCAGGGGCAGGACAGCTGTGATTCAATCCTGCATCAATGAGATATGCTCAATGACGCTTCTGTGAGGTGTGGACTCTCCCTCCCATGTTTCCTTTGCAACATCTAGGAGTCCCTTGGGATGTCTACCATACAGGAGTTCAAATGGAGAATAACCTGTAGACTCATGTGGAATCTCTCATATGGCAAACATGAGGTAGGGCAGCAAAAAGTCCCAATTTCTCCCATTTTTATCCACCACCTTTTACAACATACTTTTGAGGGTCTTGTTAAATCTCTCCACAAGACCATCAGTTTGGGGGTGGTAGACAGAGGTACGGAGATGGGAGATTTTGTACAATTTGCACAATTCCTTGGTAACTCTGGACATAAATGGGGTGCCCTGATCCTTCAGGATCTCTTTAGGCATCCCCACCCCACTAAACACCCGGACCAACTCTTTGGCGATAGGCTTAGTGGAGGTGTTCCACAAGGGTATGGCTTCAGGATAGCGGGTCGCATAGTCTAGGATTACTAGGATATGCTGGTGTCCCCCGGCAGATTTTACTACTGGTCCCATGAGATCCATGCCAAATCTTTCAAAGGGCACTTCAATTATGGGTAGTGGAACAAGGAGACTACGAAAATGGGGTGAGGGTGCAGACAGTTGATACTCAGGGCATGGTTCACACTATTCTCTGACATCTACATACAACCCGGGCCAGAATAATTCTGTCCCTGGTCTTCTCCATACCCAGATGTCCCCCCATTATATGACCATGGGCCAAGTCTAGCACGATCCTGTGAAAGGGTTTGGGAACCACTAGCTATTCTACCTTGTCCTCCCTGTGTTTTACCACCTGATACAGCAAATTGTTTTTAAGAGCCATGTGGGGAAAAGACACCACCCAATTGGGTTCAACAGGTTCCCCATCCACTACTTTAATGACTTTGATATCTGGTAGTTGTTCAGTACAAAAATCCTCTCTCCTGACCTCTAAGTCAGGAGTCACATTCTGTCCATTTTTACTATTAGAGTCAGAGATGTTCTCTGGTTCGTTAACCTCGAGCTGGGAGCTATCTTGCAGTTCCTCCGCCTCCCCAGCCATTACAGGAAAAGGAAGAGGTTCTCCTCCTTCCTCGGTCCTGCCAACAGTCTCCCCTTCCATTTGGCAAAGAGGATCTGGTGAGAGTTCCCGTGCTTCCCCAGCAGGGGAAGCTCAATCCGAGACTCCCTGTGGCCTCCCATAACCTGCAAAAATGGGGAAAATCTCTCCTCACTAGAGCTTCATGAAGCAGTGAAGGTACTACCCCCACTGAATGTGTCACAATGCCCCAAGGGGTATCAACCTCAACCACTGCAGTCTGGTAGTTTCTAGTGTCCCCGTGGATGCAACTGACCCCGATAGTGCTAGGGTGTAGTTTTTCAGGACTTCTACTCTCACTTTTGACTAAGGTCACAACGCTACCAGAATCAAGCAGTGCAGTGACTGGTTTTCCATAAATAGAAATCACACACATTTGCTTTTCTATGCGACCCTGACATGATGCAGCACATGCGACCTGTGCAAAAAGAGAAAGGCGTCTATTCATATACATATAATCACATTGCATGGGTTCATCATTCAAGAGACAGTTGGCAGCAATGCATGGCATCGGTAGCACTGTATGCAATCTATACCCAGTCCTCTCATGGGACTCAAAGACCATCCTGGCTTCTTTGGCCAGTCTCCAGGTCTAGGGTCTACAGACTCATTAGTCATTACAGCAGTCTTATCAATCTTTCTGATGCCCTTGAGTGCTGGGACAGTCTTACCGGATCTGCTGGGGGCCCTTTCACCTCTAGGCACACCGGAGTGGGGCGCAGACAGGTTCAGCAAGTCCAAAATATGCCTTTTGGAGTTATCCGGTCAGGAAAGGGGCTAATAGTCCTGCCCATTGGTGTTTTTTCCAACCTTCCTGCACAGTGACCCTCTCCAAAGGTGGCAAAGTACGCTTCCACATCGTCTGCTGGTGTCAACTTTTGCAGGTAATAGCTGGCTTTGACCAACTTCTGTTCCACTGGTGGAGGAGCTGTGAACCCCTTCTTTAACTCCAGCAGGGCCTCTGCAAACTGGCGATTCATCTCCTGCTGAGCTGTATTGGCCTGTGTGACCTGTTGGTTGGTTTCCCGCTGAGCCGCAGTGGCTTGTAGCGGGGCCTTCATCATCTCTCTCAGGTTTCATAAAACTCTGGCTTTTAGCCAGGTTTATTGAAAAGGTTGCACATCAAAACAAATAAAAACATAAAACAAATCCTTGCCATCTGGCACTAAACTAAACAGTAGAGATTTCCTCACTACGCGGTGTAGGGCTGGTTTCTGACACCCACAAAACATAAGCAAATGCAAACCTTTTCTTTATAGTCCAAACACCAAAATTATCTCTCTCAGATTGATCCTTCTGGGTCCCAGGTCAGAGAAAAACTGTGCTCTCTCCCTGGTTTATTTAAACCACACCTGTAGAGGACTTTGGTGGACCAGAACATCCGGTCCGGAACCAGTCCTGCCACAGTGGCTGGTAAAGTCCGGGCCGGATCCCGCTCTAGTCCATTCCATATGAACGCATATGAGGCGACAGATAGCGTCCACCTACCACTTCCCCTCGCATAACGTCACAATATACACACACACACACACACACACACACACACATAGACTCCTCCATGATAAAGGGAGTCCTGTTTGATGTGACAAATTTAAATTCAAGCACTGTTTACACTACTAACTTTTGAAATACTGTATGTAGTGTCAAAAAATAATTCAGCATGCTGGAAAATGTTTGTTGACTGTAAATTTTAATTTTGAAAATTTAAATTAGGTAAGAAGAAAAAAATATAATTTCATGGCACAAGTACTTTAAAAATAAGGCCACATTCACACCTGTGCGACACGCAGATGCATATTTTTTTACAGGATTTTCGCGCAACAGCATAGGACATTGGCTTGAATGGGCTGTCCTACTTCCGTCAAATGTGCCAAAGTAGCTCCTGCCCTTTTTTGGACAATAAGCTTTCTGCATGTTGCACTGCGTATTTTGATACCACAAAACATGCAATGCTACCACAAGCGCGATTTGTAATTTAGGGGCATTTTTTGCAGGTTTCTGGGAATGTGCGCAGAATAGCGCATTTTTGTGCACAAACCCAGAATGCGCAGGTGTGAATAGGGCCTAAGAAAGTATACCAGGAAAAAAACTTTATGATCTATTTGTAATTTTTTTTTACACAAGATTCACACAAATTTCACCCAGGATTCACATATATCTCTAATTGAATCTAATTTTTAAAAAACGTGTAGTTGAGTGAAGTTGTGTCAATCTTGTGAGAAAACATTTATAAATAGACCCCTTGTTGAACATCATAAAAAAAAAAAACATGAAGAGGTACATGTTTGAAATGATCACATCAGGAGCAGCACAATCATTAATTATCTGGCCAAATAGTGAAGACTGTATATGGCCAGCATTACCATAAGCAGCAAAGGAGGGGTCAGCGAAGTGTGCTGCTACGTCAGTACAAACAATGGACTGTAATAGCAGTGAGCCTATCACTTGTACAACAGGCAGCTGTAGAAGGATTTTGTAAGGTTAGGGTTAGCTTGTTTCACATGAAGAATATGCATTCCTGGGAGAGAAGCCTTAATCAGATACTTGTTTCACCCTCATCTGTTACTGTAGCAAGTATCTGATCGGCAGCGCGCACAGGAGATGGCCACGCTGATGGGGATGCTGAGGATGCCATATTTCACATAACACCGAACGTATCTCTCCCAGAACAGCTTCCTTGGGAATGGCTGCTGGCTGCTGGCTGCTAAGGAACACCGAGCTTAGGAAAGAGATGCTGGGAGCCTGTGTTGGGAGACTACTTCGCATTCTGATCAGCAGGCTCCAGTGATACAGCACGTACAGGATCTACTACTACAGCAGATTGCAATCACAGCCATGCTTAGACCATTTCAGCAGCCCAAGGATATCAGCTTGTCCAGAGCACTGAGGTTTGGACAGTAACTGACCCCCCTTGCATCCTTTTATATGGACTAGGCAGGGGTATAACCAGAACTTTAAGGATCTTGATTTGTGGATGTTTTTTTTTTTTTTTTTTTTAATTTGCACACAGGGAGCTTTTTGAGCAAACGGTGTCTGTTGATGCTGCTTGCAGTGCGCATGCGCTGCTCTATTAGGAATAATCACCTTGCTTCAGACTTTAGTTGCATTTGTTGAATCTTCTCATTAAGCATTGTTTCCTTTATTTAGTTACATTGAGTTAGTAATGTGGACGCTCCAAGACAGAGGATATTTCGGGATTGTGTCTTTTCCTATGATGATAGCCATGGTGTGCTGTGCTCAAAGGTGAGATATGCTGCTGCAGATATGTGAGTCTGACATGATTTTTGATTACTGTTAGATGATGTATGTGGCATAGAAAGGGGGGGGGGGGTTGTCTGAATGCTTGCACTCCAGTGTACATACTGACTCCAGTCCATACTTCTTACTCCCTCCAGCGTTAATGAGCCCAGCAACATGTCATATGTGAAAGAGACAGTGGATAGATTGCTCAAAGGCTATGACATCCGACTGAGGCCAGACTTTGGAGGTAAAAATACCCATCTATGGTCATATTTTATCCATGATGATAACATACACATTATCAGTGCTTCTTGTTGATGCACACTGCACATTGAATGCACACATGAAAAAAAAAAAACAATCAGCACCGGCAATCCATCTAAAATACGATGCCTGAATTAATATGCAAATGGGTGCTGTGACACGTCTGTCTGTTGCTTCTTCTTTCCTAGGCCCTCCTGTTGATGTTGGGATGAGAATAACTGTGGCAAGCATAGATATGGTCTCTGAAGTCAACATGGTGAGTACCCCTTTTGAATTAAACAGGAGCTAAAGTGCGCAGAGGAAAAAAAAAAGAGCTTTTATTTACTGCGCTGAGTGCAGCAACTTTGTGTCAACTTGGTTTGCTCACAGGAACAAAAGATGGCTTCACTCTTCAGTTGGTGTTTTATGTATTTGTTACTGTGATCCATACCTACAGCAATTTACAATGTACTTTCACCTAGGGTCAAGGTGCTATAGGCAAGGACTGTTCATCAGCATATCTAATAAAAAAAAAGAGCAATGTGCAGAGTGCAGTAACTAAGAGCCATCTATCGAAATCATGCTTCAGTAAACTGAAATCTGATTGGCTGCTATGGTTTATTACTCTTTACACATGCTCTTTCCACTTGTAAACATGCCTACATTGTTTGTAGTATGTTCTTTCTACTACAGTACCAAGGACAGCTCCATGTGCTTTCTGCTTCTGGTCCTTGACTTTTATGATCTGGGGAGAGGTGCTCATGTAAGCATCAGAGTTGATTTACTAAAGGAGCAAAGAATGTTTTTCTTAGAGCAGGAGGGCCAAATCTATTGATATGATGGGCCTCAAGTGCGGCCCCTGACATCACCAAAGGGCCATACATAAAATTGAGTGAACATTCATTATCAGAGACAGCAGACACACAACAAGACATAATCAAATATTATGGGCATGATACAAGAGATGTTCAGAGACCGGGGACATGATAAAAGACATGGTCAAAGATTGCGGATCTAATACAAGAGATGGTCATAGATTGCAGACATACTGTATGAGACTGTCAGAAACTGTGAACATGGTATAGAAGTTGTTTGAAACTGGGGACAGACTTTAGGAAACAGTCATAGGCTGGAGACATATATAACACAAGGCTGATAGAATTTACTATAAAAGAACAATAGGGAATCACAGTATAGTATCTGCAGGGGCCCCAAGGGCCACACAAAAAGTGCCAAAGGGCCACAGGTTGGGCACCAGGGGCTTTGAAAATAAAAAGAAAGAGTTCACACAGAATACCCAATCCTGTGTAAAGGAAGTTTAAAAAAACAGGATGTTCTCGCACGCAATTGGATGATACAGCTTCACTTTATTCACTAAGCTAAATAAACATTGCCTTGCTTCATGAACAATCTCTACTACTTTGGTAATGGCACCTTTATGTATAAACATGACAGATGGGAATTTGCATTAATAAATATGAGAGATGACATACTGTGCACCTTAGTTGACTGTGTCAAATAGTTTTGGTGGGTGGAATTATTCAAAATGGATCTACCAAAGAAGCCATCTTTACTTTGGGAGAGTAATACTAATATATCATGGTATTTAATGTAAAGGAAAAAAAAGATATTTACCAAAAACATTTACGAATATTTAGAAACACAAATCAGAGTCATTTGGCATTCTATGTTATCAAGCCATCAAGGCTAACAAAGTTTTTTGGGGGCTAGGTGGAAATGGTCTCTTAAGGGATTTTCATATGACTGTAGAAAAGTTTCACAACCCATAATAATGATTTTATAGGAAATATATTTTATTTTAATAAGATCTGAACATGTACATAGCAAATGTTATCAAAATTGCTTTTACATTCACAAATATGTATGTAATGGTTACAAGCCCTTTAAGCTAAAATGATGTACACATGTTAATTGTATATTTGTTAATTTTAGAACGTATCAATTATATTTGTATTGTATGTTGGATTGGTTAGGCCCCATGCACATAGTTTGGACAAAGTTTGCATTTGCTCTAAAAGTGTATGTAAACCCTAACAATGAACTTCTTTTAGCTCCATTTTGTTCTGTTAAATATAGCATTGTATGAATTTTGTTATATTTAGTGATAAGTGCAAAAAAAAAAAAAAAAGATTGATCTTGTCAGAGGTTTAGAGCTGTCCTGTGTCCTCTGCATACTTTCTATGTTATATCAAAGAGTGAAAGAGTCTATTTAGCCCTTTTATTTCTTTACTTAGACTACAGAATAAACAAATTAGCCTTTATGTTGTAGAGAACAGGATGATTTGAGTAGTTTAGCAAAAGATAACTGGGGGCAGGGCTGACCACTCATGCCACAAAAATGATGTGCATTGTCAGCCCACAAGTTTAAGAATGAAATGCATTTCTGGTAGGTTAACAGTTATATATTTTTTTGTACTTGCAAGGCCCTTTAAAGGATAAAACTTGGGGAAATTGCATGTATTGCGGATATATACTGCATTGACATACACTTTAAGATCAAAGTTTAAGGTCAAAATAAGTGTTTTGAAAATGCTAAAAATTCAGTTGTATAAGTTCAGATATTAATGGAAATCTTGATTCCAGTGTTCAATGTTTATGTTTGAGTTGGTAAAAGTTTTCATTTGTTTGGACATCTTTATGACCAATAATTTTCTGAGAGGAAAATGTCTTTACTATAGTTGCTAAAACTACTTTTTTGGGGACTATAAATGTTGTTCAAACAGTTGAAGTGGTGCCACTTATGGTCAGCAATGAAAACATACAGCGGGATCTTCATTTTAAGACATTTCTAAGGTCATTTAAAGTAGAACTAAAGACAAAAAATTTTCTTTCATTTTGGATAGAGTAAGTGAGGATTATAATCCCTGAAAGCTTTATTTTTTCCAACTGTGCCACACTGGGGAGATTTCCTTTCACTTCCCGCCCCATAGTCAAAACAGGAAGTGAGAAGATATCCCTCCAAAGAGAGGGAATCTCTGATTGTCACTATGGTGACCAGAACTAATGTCACCACTGGAAGATTTCTTTTCTATTCCTGTTCTGGTGACGACCCAAAAATGTGTGATTTTCTTTCACTTTCACTCTCGGTGATAAAAGTACACAGGATGCTTAGAGAGGGTGAATCTCCCTAATTGGGGCAAAGACAGCAATAAATACCTGACAGGTGTTCCGATCCCTCTCCAGTCTATCCAAAACTAAAAAGAAAAAAAAATGGTTTTAGTTATACTGTAAAGTTGCACTGCAAACACGCTAACATAGAAAATAACCTAGAGTGAGTGGTGTTTATGATGCATATTCACTTGTTATTTAAAGTATTTTTTGGGGAAACTCTGGTTTTAACTGTTAAAATCCTCTGATTCATTGTTCATCAGCTGTTTTTAAAAAGAAAGGCTTGTACTGAATGTAGTTGCTTTGTCAGCATCTCATGACCACATGCTCAAGTCCAGAGTTCAGCTTTAACAAGACCAAGAATAACTGCTGTATTTGCATACTTTACTATTTCTTTCATTACTATAATTTATATAAACTTTATAACAAAACTGTGCATTGTTGTTGCTGTGACGACTTCAAGAATACAACTCTCAACATGCATTGCTACAATGTCATGCTTGGGGCACATGCAATGAGTGGTTAAAAGGATGTTGATATAGGCAAAAGTTGGCTTGATAAAGGGGTTTATTATTGCTGGTGAGTAGCTCACAAGCTGAGAGCTGGAGGCTGGTGATGTCTCTAATATACAGGCCAAAACCTTGAACAATGTTACTGTCATTTCTCAATACAGAGGGGTTGATTTAATAAATCGGGAGAGTGCAAAATCTGGTGGAGCTCTACATAGAAACCACAGTTTCCAAGTTTTTTGTCAAAGGTTAATTGAACAAGCTGAAGTTAGAAGCTGATTGGCTACCATGAACAGTTGCACCAGATTTTGCACTCTGAATTTTTAGTAAATTCATGCCATAGGATGCTAAAAAATAGCAATATCAGTTCCATGCATGCTTTGAAATTTTCATTGTAGGAAATGTTGTCATTGAGCTTGGAGTTCAGCTTCAATAGGAATGGGATTAAAGCAGTATTAAACCCCATTCCTTAATGTGGTGGTTTTATTTGTTTAATTTTTTAAGTTTTTCCCTCTTATCTCTACTTGGTGATCTGGCCAGTAATACACTTTCTGTCTTAGGGTGACTCCATTCTATGGCGAAGCAATTGGGACACCTTTGAACAGCAGTACTGTCAATCTGAGAAGAGGGTAATGTTAGATGCTCTAGCACAGGGGTCTCCAAACTGCGGCCCGGGGGCCAGGTGCGGCCCTTTGCTTGCCTTTATCCAGCCCTTGGGGCACTTTTCCTTCCACTGATACAAGACACCATTACTCCCACTGACATCAACAATTGTGCACTATTTCACCCATTGACGCCAATGATGGGGCACTATTAATCCCACTGACACCAATGATTGGGCATTATTACTCCCACTGACACCAATGATGGGGCATTATTTCTCCCATTGAAGCCAATGATTGGGCACTACTCCTCAAACTGACACCAACAATGGGGAGTATTCATCCCCCCCACCTGCCTCAACAATAGGGCACTATTCCTCCCACTGACATCAATGATGGGGCACTATTCCTCCTCCTGACACCAGCAATAGGGCACTATTCCTCCCCCTAACAACAAAGAGGCACTGTTTACCCCCACTGAGGTGAGGATAATTTCTAGTCTTAGTGGCCACAGTCTGGAGGACAGTAAACTGACCTTTTGTTTAGAAAATTTAGAGACCCCTGCTCTAGCAGATTTAGATGTACTTGACTATTAAATTATTGCTTAACTCTAGCTAACAGAGCAAAATGATTTACCTTTTGGGATAAAGGTTTTACATTAATGAAAAAAGCTAACCATTGAAAAATAACAGACTTACCGGCCAGATCACTAGATGAAAATAAAGCAAAATAAATCCTAAAAAAGGGAACTAATGCAGCCACCACATCCCAAGGTTGGTAAGCTGGTAATTATTTATTTGTTTTGGGGTTTTTACAGGTTTAAGGTTCCTTTCACACGTGAGCGATCTGCAGCGAAAGCTGCAGCCGCTTGTTTTTTTTAGCTTTTTTTTGAGCATTTTTGGAGCGGTACCGTTCATTTAAATCAGCCTCCCTCCTCTCCAAACACGCTCCAAAAGAAGCTCATGTACCAAATCTTGGCACAGAGCCAGGAGCATTTGTGGTTGCAATTTTTGCCGCAATAGTAGCGCGATTTGTCGCTCGACAATCGCAGCAAAATCATCCCTCATTTGGAGTGCCATTAAGAAATAATGGCATTGCAAATGCATTCTGCGTTTTTCTGCAATTCTTGAATTGCAGGCAGAAATGCAGTGATTCTGCCCACGATCCGAATCACCTAGGTGTGAATGGAGCCTAAGAAAAACTTGCTGTATTTACACATCTTTCTATACAAGGTTTCAGACATTTTGTAGTTTGATCTTTACAGTATATGAATGCCTTGTTGTTTTTGTGGACTCTTGCTTACATTATATTATAAATGTTTGTTTTGCTAACATGTCTGTAGGGTAATTGTGACTGAAATGGTTTAGGGTGAATTTGAAGTCAGTTTTTAGTATCACTAAGTTGAACTCCAGCCAAACAGCTACATAAAGAAATTAGTTACATATATGAAAGATATTTTACCTGCCAAGGAATTTGTAATTCTGTCCATCCTGTTCTGAGATTACTCAGCTCTGGCACACAGCACAGTGCTGGCTGACAAATGAGGGGGCTGATCTTTCTCTGTTGCAGCTTCCCTTTTACCTACAGGTCTCCCCACTCCAGTAGAAGGAGAAGCAACATACTAATGAGTTACTCTCTACATCACTATGCCCTCTCCTTCTGTTAGCATGCTTCTTGCATAGCCAACTGGCTTCTTATGCCACATCTCTGAGTTCTGCACTACAGGGATTTCAAGAGGCTGATACCAATTCAAATTAAGGTATTTAAATATTTATAAATATATATTTAGGGACAATCTATTAATGATTACAGAGTTGCATTCATGTTGTGTTCCACCATTATTAGAAATCGTATTATAATCCCTATAGTAGTAACAGCATGCTGGAATATTTCTGCAAAACAAAAAACAGCAAGTTCTTTATTTGTCCATAGTTCTTCATTGCAAAGATAAATTTGCAAAGAATATCTGGGGTAAACAAGCATTTATTATCTTTTTTCCTACAGGTAAAATGTGTTAGCTTTACATCTCCACCATACAAAACTCAGTAAACTTAAAATAAAGGTTATTTAAAATAAGTTTTTAGTGTTTGAATTTGGAGAGTGTCCTTCTTTGGTGGATCAGGCTAAAAGAAACACCAGTATTAAAATATGCTATAAGGGAGCAGTTAAGAATGTGACATAGAGATATTCTCTTAACGTGAGATTGTGGGGTCACCATAACTTCTAAGTGGGCAGGGGGCTCCAGGTCCATAAAACAAGCCGGTCTGGGCTTGTTTTATATTCAGAGCACCTGGAGATCATTAAAATCTTGGCATTTGTCGACTATGCCAGTTCCTGGAAAATAACTGGTTCAACTCCTCCTGATCCTGTGCAGTTCCATTGGCTGCCAAATGTTATGGGTGGCCTTGCTGGCCAATAGAGAGACTTGGGGTTCTTTCACACTAGCGGTATCAGTTTTGAAGGATTCCACCGCTCAGCAGGCAGACCTGAATGGTCTATACATATGAAAGGGGCCTAAGGTGTCGGAGAAGGTTGAGGCAGAATTATGCATAAAATTGAGCCTATACACACACAGAGACTTTCAAATACTGTAGTTCTTACACATGTATTGTAGCTTATCATTTGTTCAAAGTTCACTCTGTAAAGTTTACCAATTTTTTTTTTAATTGGACAGTTCCCTCAGTATTTCTGCAAGATGCTATACAGAGTATTTTGTGCCCTCTCTTGTTTTCTTTTTAACACATTATGAACTGAAATAGTGAAAGGTACCTCTTTTATTTAGGGGCAGTCAGATTTGCGTTTTCAGCCCCTTAAACGGATATTTCTAATATTGTTTTTGTGATCCTCTCAGCCACTTAAAGTTATATTAATGACTTGGCTTTTTTTTTAAAACCAAATAACAAACATGTCGTACTTACCTGCTCTGTGCAGTGGTTTTGCACAGGGCAGCCCCAATCCTCCTCTTCTCGGGTCCCCCGCCGGCGCTTCTGGGCCCTTCCCCCTGCTGAGTACCTCCAGAGCAAGCAGCTTGCTCTGGGGGCACCTGAGCAGGCTCACTTCCAAGCCATAGCTCTGTATGTCCATTCACACACAGAGCCGTGGCGTGACCCTCTTGGCCCCCTCTCTCTCCTCATTGGCTCACTGTCTGTGACTGACAGCAGCGGGAGCAAATGGTGCCTGCTGCTGTCTCAGCCAATGAGGAGGGAGAGTCCCTGGAGAGACGAGGCTCACGTGCACATTACTGGATTGTAAGTATTAGGGAGGGCTGGGGGGGCTGCTGCACACAGAAGGTTTTTTATCTTAATGCATAGAATGCATTAAGGTACAAAAACCTTCTGCCTTTAGAACCACTTTAAGATGTTTATTGAGCTGGGTATCTATCACCAGTGTCCTGATTGAGTTTTTAACTTGTATTCTTTAATTCTCATTTGCTTACCTGTACACCAAGTCTGGTGTGCAAGGGTGGTTTTAAAAAGTATTTTCTCCAAATCTTGTCATTGGGAGATACTGTAAGTGATTTTGCCATTCTCCTGTTGTATTGAAAAACAATAGTTTCCCCAAATGGTAGGACTTTAAAGGCACACGTTTGTAAACATGTTGTATATAAAAAAATGTATTTATTTTATTAACATTGTAATCAATAAAAAAAGACGTACAAAAATTATACGAAAAAAATATAAAAACATATATATGCTAATAGATATAGTACTGTATTCTCCTGATGTATGTGCAAGTGGTTTGTACATAGAGTTCAGAGGAGAGTGTCCACTCACCAATTCTATTTTATATACTTGGTTCAAGCTGATCTCCTGCTTTAGTTTAAAGTGTTACTAAACCCAGTGATATGAAAATAGTTAATCTGCCCCTCACAGTGCCACAGCTTATAAATCTTCTTTTTACATTAAAATACTGCCACTCTATACCTTTTTGGTCATGTGATAAACAGCAGGGTCTGCCCAGTGCTGAGTGTTCAGGTAGAAGGAGATTTTCACTGTAGCCTGTATACATGCCCACATGTGTGAAGTCAATATCATGTGACCTGGCTATCTTTGAGAACAAGGAAATGTTCTGTCCAGTAATAGAGACTAAACTGAGCATGTGCAGCCTTACTACCCTCACTGTGTCTTATCTGAACTTGCCATGAGAGACCCTGCAGGATAGGAAGGATCTGTCCATACATGATCAAAGAGCCTTTTTACGCAATGCAGAGGATTAACCCCTTAAGTTCCACAGTGAGTATAACAAGCATGCTTTTCTGCACATGCAGACAGATTTTACTGTGGTGGGTTTGGTAACACTTTACGTTTAAATAGATTGTTCAGGCTAAGTTGGCTCAAAGGAACTATTTTACTTACTAACATGTGCAGCCACTGGATGTGGTCTATAAACTGTATGTAGCCTCAGCTTCCTGTCTCACAACCGGAACAAAATAGTGTCAGTCTGAGCGACTCTCGGCCATTCATAGGAAGATTTGTATTCTATCAATGAACACTATTTTGTTCCAGGTGTGAGACAGGAAGGTCTCACACAGCACAGCACATCCAGCGGCCGCACATGTTAGCGAGGGAAATAGTTAGTTTGGGTCAGCTTGGCCCAAAAGATCTATTTAAACTGAAACTAAAGCTGGAGATCAGCTTTAAATCTTTTTTTTCAATAGGTTTTATTGAAAGAAGTAGCATTACAAGATATGGTAAAGGCAACATGAAATTGTCACATGTCACCTGGTTTGTACATTTTCGATTAGGTGATGTTTACAAAGAAGTATGCAAAACATGAACGGTAAACAAAAACAATATCTCATACAGAAGAAAATCTGAACAGCAGATAATTGGTTTGATCCTCTTTGCATGGTAACTAAATTATAAGAAGAAGAAAGGGGGGGGCATACACCTACTACAATGTGGATGACACTTAAGTCTGTGTTTACAGTCGAGAGCTGAATGATATTGTCCAGGTTGTTGGAAAGAATTGTGTTCAGAAGATATCATCCTTATCTTAGTTTGTTAAAAGGCCTTTATAGTACATAAATGAACTCTCAAAGGTCTCGAGTTCCTCAGGAGATAGTGTCCATGAAGGCCCGCCATCTTAAGTAGAAGCGTTTACTGGAGGCTTTATGGTTTAAATCAGTATTGATTTTGTCCTTGTAAAGTAACATCAGAATTTCCCGTTTGACCTGCGAGAGGTCCAGTTTTTCAAGATGGATCTCCGGGCCACCAGGAGGCAGTTCAGAATCCAGTCTTTGTGTTGAAGGTTGGCGTTGGAGGACCATGTTAGGAGTTGCTTGTCCAAATATCCAAAGATGAGAAGCAAGGGATCTTTTTGGAGTTGTAACAGAGTAATCCCCTGTATGAATGACATGACTGTGTCCCAAAGGTGAAGATGTATTTGTATGTCCAGAAACGATGGTTAAAGGAAGGTCTTGGTTAGTGACATAGAGGGCTGGTGGCAGATTGATGATTATTTTTTTCTGATAAAAAGGGTATATAAGCACGGTGAAATGTTTTCAGTTGTGTTTTTCTCCAGGAGTCTTTGGGTGCCAATTGCAGGGTTTTGTTGTAGCCTTGTAGTATTTTGTCTACTATTTCTATGTCAGGAAAGCCATTGAAGAGCAGGCTATAGTAGGAGTGATCTGTCGAATAAGGTGTTTGTAGATGTCTGAAATGGTATAGGAACCCTCTTGGAGTAAATGGTCTGTTATAGTTACTCGGAATCTTTTGCCCCCCCCCTCTACAGGAGGCTCGAATGAAGCTGACACATTGCCAAAATAGAAAGCATTGGACTTGGGTAGGGAGAATTCCTCTGCTACTGCTGTAATCCAGAGTCCAGGTCACAAAGGGAAGAAAAATTGGGGAGACCCTTTTGTTGCCATATGGAGAAAGATTTGTGTTGCATCCCAGGTGGGAAATTGGGGTTGCCTTGAGTTGGTAAATGTTTAGAGATGAATGGGGAGATCTTCGTGCATTTTCTTACTTCCCTCAAGGCTGTGGATGTATCTCGCAGAAGGAGATTATGTTGCTGGACTGAAGGTAAGGATTTCCATTTGCAGTGTAAAAGAGCCACTAAAGAGTAGGGACGGACCATCATTGATTCAATGAGGTAGTTAGAGTAGCGTGAGGCCTGCGATATCAAGCCTAGACCTAGTCTGAGAAGACAGGCTAAATTGTATGCACTAATGTTGGGGAGACTGATAACCCCTTCGCTCCTGGGAAGATATTGTTTTGTTAGTGCAATGTGGGGTTGCTTTTTCTGCCAGATACATTTAGTATTAGCTCTATTCAACAGCTGAATGTCTTTGTGTTTTAGGAGTAATAATATTGTTTGAAGTGGATATAATAAAAGGGCAAAGCTGACCATTTTTGCTAAATGACATCTCTGCAAGAGCGAGAGAGGTAGATCAATCCAGTTTTACAGTTCTTGAATTTGTTTTTGACTAAGGGGGGATAGTTTAGGTTGTATAGGGAAGATGGCAATTTATCTATCTTGATGTCTAAGTAAGTTTTATATGTGATTTGGCTACGGTGAAAGGCGAGTGGGAAGTCCAAAGGGGGTTAGGAGAAGAGCCTATGGGGAGAATTCCACACTTGTAGTTAATGTGTAGACCCAAACATAGTCTGAGTTCATCAAAGTTTTTTTGATGGTGGTCATTATGTCAGGCCCAAGCGAGTTGTGATTACTGGTGGTAGTTTTTTTGAAACTACTTGAGTCTGATACAAACCCAGATGTGTAATTGATGTTCACACCTTAAGAGGGGTATCCGAGAAGAGGATTGGGGGAAACCTGAAGGGTGAGCGGAAAGTGGCATCGGTTTAGTGTATATTTTGAATGAATCTGTAGTTCTATCTATTTAACGGTAGAAGGGATATGTTGGATTTGATAGGGGGGAATCAGTTTTTGTTTAAGTTCTTGACATTTTGACCTAACTAGATGGAGAGAGCGAGAACGTCTCTACAGTAAATCGTTTTTACCAGTCGAAACGGGAAAATA
>BLSH010441250.1:27668-40816 GCA_018402905.1 Glandirana rugosa
GCACGAAGGGGACTTTTTTCTGATGCTATAGACAACTATTCCTCTAATAGAGTGCACTAGATTTCTATGTTTGTTTCCTTACATGCTGAGGACACTTGGTTGGTCTGACTCGTGGAGACATCACCTGGAGATCCATTGTGATTTACAAAAACGCCTGATAGGCTTTATAGCCTGCATCTTTGAGGTGAGCGGCCACCAGTATCAGCAGTTTGGATTTAGGATCATTGTTTTATCTCTGGAGATCATAAAGACTTTTTATGAACTTTATCCATATTGGTATGTCAGTTAGCAAGTTAGTAAGAGAAGAGTGCGGTGAGGAGTAGAGATTTAGGTTTGTGTATCATGGGTGTAGAGATAGTACTGAAAGATGTGGGAGGAGGAAAGAGCAGAGTCTTGTAGACCAAGGGAGTGTAGTTTGAGAGGCAGTGGATGGTCAACAGTATCAAATGCCACAGAAAGGTCTAATAGTAAGGGAATGGAGTAGGTTTTGGTAGTTAGTAAATCATTAGTGAGTTCTGGTAGGGCAAATATTGTGGAGTGCTGCAAGCGAAAGCCAGACTGTAAGGGGTCAGGAAGGTTGTTTTCAGTGAGGTATGAGCTCAGGTGGTTGTAGAGTAAGCATTCACATTTTTTTAGAGGTAAACAGGACCAAGGAGATAGGTTTTAAGTTGTTCAGGTTGGTGGGGTCAAGTGAGGGCTTTTTAAGTATGAAGGTGATCTGTGGATGCATTAGAGAGGAGGTGAAGGTGCCAGTAGATAGGGAGAGATTGAGTATGTGAGTGAGAGAGCATAGGATAGAAGAATTGGGTGTTCATAGTAGTTGTGAGAGAACGGTATCCAGGGGACGATTGATTATGGGTGGGCATGTGAGAAAAATTTTGTAACCTCTTTAGTAGCAGCCGGTTCAGAAGAGGAAAGTGTTGAATGTGCTGTTAAACAGGGTATTTTAAGTGGATAAGATATCTGTACAGTGGAGGTGTCCTCACAAATTGCATCAATCTTGTTTTTGAAATGATTTGCAAGCTCTGGGACAGTGAGTGAGTTAGTGGGTGGAGGGGGTGGGAGAAAAAGCAGAGAGTTAAAGGTAGAGAAGAGCCAAAGAGGACTTAATGACAAGGTATTAATAAGAGTGACAAAGTAGGCTTGTTTTGGCAACACTTAGGCAGGAATTGTATTTTAGGAGGGTAGATTTGTATATGGTGAAGTCCTACAGGGATTTGGCTTTACGCCACAGTCTCTCAAGAGTTTGTCTCTTGAAATTTCTGGTGTTGTCAGTTTTCCAAGGTTGGGGTCTGATTCTCCATGTAGTTAGGGGAGGAAGTGCTTTCAATGATGATGAGAGTAAATTGTTGTAGACAGAGGTGGCTAGGTTAGGACAGGACAGGGATGAGATTTTTTCATAAAGATGGCCAGTAGCAGAATAGGGAATTGAAGGGTTTAGGTGGTGAAGGTTTCTATGAGTAATTGATGTATCAATGTAAAAAAAAAGTTTTTAAATCAATAGTTTTTTCAGGAGCAGTGTTTTTAAAAATGCTTAAAGTGAAACAATGAAAATGAAATATTTCTTTAAATATTGTGCCTGGGGGGGTCCCTTAGTCTGCCTGTAAAAGGGTGCACCTCTGTGATGTTTAGAACATAGCCAGAGCAAAATGACATTTGTGAAGGAAAAATTGTCATTTATTATCACAGCTATAATGTATTGCCGGCTCCCGGCAATATGCATAAAAATCACTGAACAAATTTGCGTGGGGTCCCCCCCTCAGTCCATACCAGGCCCTTCGGGTCTTGTTTGGATTTTTAGGGGAACCCCAAGCATGCAACCTAGCCGGCCAGGATAGGGGGGGACAATTGGGTGCCCCCCCTTCTGAACCGTACCAGGCTACATGCCCTCAGCATGGGGAGTATGGGTGCTTTGGGGCAGGGGGGCTCTGCTCCCCCACCCCAAAGCACCTTGTCCCCATGTTAATGGGAACAAGAGCCTCTCCCCCACAACCCTGGGCTCTGGTTCGGGGGGTCTGTGGGCAGGGGGCTTATCGGAATCTGGAAGCCCCCTTTAATAAGGGGACCCCCAGACCCCGTTCCCTCCTATGTGAACTAGGATTGGGTACATCGTACTCCCACTAATTCACCAAAAGTGACAAAAAGTAAAAAAAATGCAGGAGACAATTAGGGACATGATATTTGGGTATTTCCGAGAGGAGAAAGTACGGTAACCATGCAGAGAAGTCATGCAAAAAGTGTGATACTGGTCCATGAGAATGATAAATCTTTATATTACTTAATGCCCAGTTATCTGTGACTTGGATTCATACCAAAATGAAGAGTGTGGGCCAGTGCAGCTAGCTATCCCAGTGGAACTACTGTACAACCAGCTAATGTAAGTGTTTGATAATGAGATACTGTGTTAGGAATGATGTTTGCACTCTAGAACATCACACAACAACATTTTAACATTACAGCAATTTTAAAACAGTGATCTGAAATGGTATCACACTGAGATGTGCAAAGACCTGTTTTAATAAATTAATGTTTTCAAGTTCACCGTGTTCATCACATAAACCATTTTCTGGACTGAGCGCCTGTTCTTTTATTCTTTGCTTACCTGAATTGAACAACTAGTGTCTTTAATGTTTTCTTTTTGCATCATTTTGAAAATCTATAGATCAAAAAATAGAATGCATATATGTTATATGTCTAAATTACCCTATTACAGTGCTGCATGGATCAATCAACAAACATATCATCATCATCTTTAATTGTATGTCCCATATCTTAACAGGAGAGTTTTACATTACCTTAGATTGAGCTGGCCAGTGCATTGATTCACCTTGCTACAAAGTTAAATAGGTAATTTCAATTTACTAGGACAAGCAGAAATATCAAAGTGCAGTAACCTATTACAACCAATCACACCCATCTATTTATAGTCAGATCATAAAGAATTCTGGTTGGAACCTATGCTATGGTTTATTGCACTTTGCTCATATTCATTGTCCTTAACATTATTTTAATGAATACATTTATAGGTAATTTATTGATTTACGTAATGACAGCTTGGTTCAGCAATGGGTCACTATAGTGGTAATAGTAATAAATGGGCCTGTTCTACTACTTAAAGTAAATACCATAGCAAAGCAGTTTGCACCTCACAAACACACACAGTTAGTCAAAACCCAAACACTCACAGAGCCACAGCATACAACAGGAGAGGTATTATGTCTCCATAAAGCAAGGCTCTTGTGCATGCCTGAACGTAGAACAGCAACAGTTCAGCAATGAAGACTCTTCCCAGGCAAATTGCTTTTCTGTACCGGCAAGTTCAGCATTACCACTAAATTTGCCTCTGGAAGTTTTTCCCTCAGAATGTAGTCAAGACACGTTTTTCCTTGGGGAAAGCTCCTCAAGAACCCTCTAGTTCTATGCTCTCAAATATGCATTATATTGCTAGGCCAACCCATTAACAATACCAATGGTGCCAAGCTGGGATGATGCATATCCATACGTCTGCCTGGCACAGACTACTAGAACTACAAGGCATCAACAAGGCATGGTAGGAGCAATTAGCATTATGGTTGGGGAAACTTAAACATTTCAAATAGAGCTTTGAGGCAGATTAGGTTGGTCAGAGCCAGACCGGACCCCATAAGTCAAAGGCAACTTATAATATTACTGGCTGGGGCAACGTCCCTATACTTTAACAAAAATATGATTGTCAGAAAACAACATTAGCCTTTCATGTTATGTTTTCTCAATTTCTTCTACATAAGGAAAATACTCATCAAAGGCATACCCGTAAAAGAAGAAGTAAATATTCACCTGTTCTGCTGCCCACAAAACTCTCTGATGCTACAAAACTGTTTCCGGAAGTTTGCTGGGATACCTTCAGAGGGTGTATCAATCTCCACGGTCCCCTGCAGCACTCACTGGTTCCTCCATCTGACCTTATTTCGTCACTCCTTCCTGCAGTGATGTAGGTAACAGGGAGAAAACTGTGAAAGCTTCTGGGTACCATGGAGATTGATACTCCCTCCTGGAAGTGTTGTTTTTGCAGCAATGTTGAGGGGATGGTTTCACAGCATTGAAGAGGACTTTGCCTTCTATATAGCCTTGGGGTCACTTTTACAATCTACTAAAAAAAGCTTTTATCTTTTGCATGCAGAGACCATTTATAGTGAACCTGATCTGGTCTGAAACATTTCTAAAGTAACAACAGAGCAGAAATACAGGCACATTCCTATACTTGCAAATATGGTAGTGGTCTTCAAGTGATACCTGTGTACTTCTAAAAATGCCTTGGATCCTAGACCCAGGCTTTACCTAGTCAACAGCCCATAGCAGGATGAAGCTTGACCCCTTTTAGAAGTAAACCCAACTCTCGGTCTTTGAATGGTCAAATGGCAAAACTTTAATGGTCAATAGAAGCTGCTGAGTGAGAGGTTGTTATTGTTTGAATAGGCTAATCTCAATATGGGCAGAAGTGGTACAGCCTGGACCTAAGAACCAACTTGTTCCACAAGGTAACAGCGATCAGTTTGAAGACTAACATAGGTATTTGCAGATGCCATAAGTTTCCTGCAATCCAGCACTTTAGAAAAAATGTAGACAATACTCATTCACTAACAAATTTGCAATGAAAAGGCATTGCATTTAGTCTTTTTTTTGTAAAATGTTTTTTATTAGGGTTTTCGCATAAAATACATGCATAGTTAGCAGTGTTGACATTTTCAACTGTATTATAAAATAGTACAGTGAGTGAATAACTTTAGTACAGTATGAGTAAACAAGGGGAAAACCAAATGAACAACAAATTTGCAAGCATATTTGGATTAAGTTGTATATGCATTGATATAAACCTGGTTATGGTATTGCCCAACATTCCCGGACACCCCAACTGGGGACAAACTGTTTCCTGAAGGGGGAAGACAACACAACCAGATTAAAGTTTATGAGATATAATGCTCAATTGGCATTTCCAGGAAGAAATCGGTAACATAACGGTGTGTGTAAAAGTATAAATTTGAACTGTTAAATATAGTCAAAAATCCACTATGTCTCTAAGTAAAAGTTTTATGCAGGTTTTGAATGTGATGCCAGGGCTTCCAGGCATTGTTGTGTTTTGTGACGGTATTATTTTGAAGAGCTGAGCCAAATCCAAAATCTTTAACTAAAGAGAGTTGGAGCTTAACGTTGGAAATGTTTGGAGTTATAGAGCTTCTCCATTTGCGCATGATAAGCAGCCTGGCTCAAATAATATGTGCATTACCAGTGTTCTGAATTTTTGTGGGTATAAGTCTAGCCCTAGACTGAGAATAGCTAGGGCTGGGGAGGGGTTGGATATACCTGTGATGTCCGAGATAAAGGTAAACACTTTTTTCCAGAAAGGGTAAATGTGGGGACATTCCCATAGGCTACGGATTATAGATCCTTTAACCACTTGCCGACCGCTCACCGTGCATTGATGGGGCAAAGTGGTTTGATATCGTGAAACGCCGTCACCTGTCGGCGGCCGCAAGGTCGTGGATCATGAGCATGTGCTCGCACCCTTACTGTGTTCCGCGGGAGCCAGGGAGCGGGTAGGGCGGATTCGATGTCCGCCGGCTACCTGCCATCGCTCCCCCAGCAGTGACAGAATGAGGGTCCATGTATGTAAACACACGGATCTCCGTTCTGACGGGGAAGGAATGTGACCGCAGGCTCCCTGTGTATGGGAGCTGCGATCACTCCCCTCCCCCAGCCAGCTCAGCCCCCATACAGTTAGAACACACACAGGGAACACAGTTAACCCCTTAGAGTGCCCCCTGCAGGTTAACCCCTTCCCTGCCAGTGACATTTATAAAGTAATCAGTGCATTTTCATAGCACTGATCACTGTATAAATGCCAATTGTTCCAAAAAAGTGTCAAAATGGTCCGACATGTCCGCCGCATTATCACAGTCCTGATAAAAATCGCAGATCGCTGCCATTACTAGTAATAAATAAAAACCCCATAAATTAATTCTCATCATTCGTAAACACGGCAACTTTTGCGCAAACCTCTCAATATACGCCTATTGTGATTTTTTTTTACCAAAAATATGAGGAAGAATATAAATCGGCCAAAACTGATGAAAAAATGTTTTTTTTATATATATATATTTTTTGGATATGTATTATAGCAAAAAGTAAGAAATATTGTTTTTTTTGCAAAATTGTCGCTCTTTTTTGTTTATAGCACTAATCAGAAATGACACAGAGGTGATCAAATGCCACCAAGAGAAAGCTTTCTTTGTGAGAAAAAAATGTTGTTTGGGTACAACGTTGCATGACTGCGCAGCTGTCAGTTAAAGGGACGCAGTGCCAAATCGCAAAAAGTGCTCTGGTCCTAAAGTGGGAAATCCGTCCGGGGCTGAAGTGGTAAAGTGAACACCCCCTCCAGCAGTGGTCATCCTCTACATTTGCAAGCTTGTACAATTGGACTGGGCGAGGTACCATCTGTGGTGAAGTTTTTGTCAGATTTCCCAGTAATTGATGCATTTTGAGGTCTTCTGGTTGTATTGGATGGCTTACACCATTGGGAATCTGAAAATGATGTATGTAAGTCTCTTTCCCATCTTTTATATGTTGCCGTTTTAATGAACTTGTCTTTATTGTGCAAGCTGTTATATATGAGAGTGATCCCTTTAACTTTGAGGGACTTGGATGTCCAAAAGCCCATAGTTTGTGTGTTATTTTGATAGTTGGAATGGAGTTTTTTTGTAGATAAGAAGATATTTGTCTGTACGTATATGCTCCCTTTGGGGGTATGGTATATCTATTTTGTAGAGTTGAGAAGGGTAAAGGTTGGTTGTTGTGTATCATTAAGTTCAGTGGTTCATTGCTTATTTGAGACCAGTGGGTTAGGGATAGGTTGGGGATTAGGAATTTGAGAACTTCTGTCGGGATGGGAATATTTTGGTCATCTTCTGATGTCGAAGAGTTCAAGGATAAGAACTTCCATGCAGCTACAGCAGCTGAAATTGTGGGATGATTTATTTTCTTGAGTTTGTTGGGTGGGGTTTGGGCTAGAAGGAAGGAGCTCAGTTTACCTTTTGTAACAAACGATTGTTCAATATGTTGCCATTGTTTGTTAAAGGTAGGTGTAAACCAGGGTCTGACAAGAATCACTGCAGTGTGGTAATCTTTTATGTCAGGAAAGCCCATTTCACCAACAGATGTATGTTTAATGATAGAGGTATATGAGCAGCGGGGTTTCCGACCTTGCCAAACAAATGAGCTTATGGATCTTTTGAGTATCAGGAATATCAATAGGTAAGGCTCTATATAAGTAGAGAAGTTTTGGAAAGGTAATCATTTTGAAGGTGGCAGTTCTGCCTGCCCATGAAAGATATTTTTTACTAATCATGTGAAGTTCTTTCTTGCAGGTCTGCAGAAAAGGAATGTAATTGTTTGCATATAGGTTAGATGATGGGGATGTTAGGAAAATGCCTAGGTAAGACATGGATGTGGTCATGTATGACATGGATGTGTAAATTTTAAAAGGGGTTTTGTGGCATCTGGTACCATTACACTTAGGATATTTGACTTGTTTACTTTATAAAAAGAGCAAGAGTTAAAGATGTTTAGGACTTTCCATACCTTTACCAGGGAAGAAGCCGGCCTAGTGTGAGGATTATATCATCCGCAAATAGGGTAATTTTGTATTCTTGGTCTTAGATTTTAATTCCGGATATGAGGAGCAAATTTTGTGAGCTAGGGGTTCCATTAGCAGTGGGAAACTTAGTGGGGAGAGGGGGCAACCTTGCCTTGTGCCATTTGTGATGGCAAATGGGTCTGAGAAGGTTCCATCTGAGAAGACATAGGCAGAGGGGTTTGAATATAAAGCTAGAATAGCTGATTGGATGTTACCTTGGAAGCCAAATTTACTTAGGGTATGTCTCAGCTAGCCGCAGTGGATCCTATCAAACACTTTTTTCTGCATCTAATGTTATGAATAGAGTCAGGATACATTTGGTCTCAGTATAATGTAGGATGTTTGTTATCTTACGTGTGGCATCTGGGGCTTGTCTACCTAGCGTGAAGCCAACTTGGTCTGAGTGTATGAGGTGGAGCATGATTGGGGCTAGCCTTTGGGCTACGAGTCTTGCGTAAAGTTTGAGGTCGGTGTTCAGTAAAGAGATGGGACGGAAGTTAGAGGGGGTAACCGGTTCTTTCCCTGGTTTAGGCAAGGCCACAATGTTTGCAGATAACATATCACTCAGAAATTCGCCTGAGGACACAGCAGTGTTGAACAACTGACACATTTGTGGAGCTAGGATTTTATCAAACAGTTTGTAATATTCGGCCGAGGATCCGTCTGGGCCGGGGGCTTTGGGAAGTGTTGTTATGGCTCGGATAATTTCTGTATTTGTAAATGGGGTGTTAAGAGAGGTAAGATGTTCAGAAGATTGCTTAGGAAGGTTCATGGATTGTAAGAAGTTTGTGATGTTAGCGTCAGTAGGTTGTGTGGTTGCTGGGTCATCTTTTAGGTTGTATAATGCTCGGTAGTACGCACTAAATGCATTTGGTATGTCTTTTGGATTATACAATGTATCACTGCTGGTGGGATGCAGAATGTAGGGAATTTTTTGTTTAGCTCTTCTTTGTTTGATTTGGTTTGCTAAGAGTTTGCCAGCTTTATTCCCGGCTGCATAAAAATTGGTGTGTAATTTCATCAATAGTCTAGCATGTTTAGCATTTAAAAAAGATCTAAGGTCATTCCTGGCTTGGAATATTTTGTCACTAAGAGATGGTGTGGGTTTGGTTTTGTTTAGCAATTCTAATTTGTTTATGTTGTCTAGTAGTTCTGTCAGCTGCTGTGTCCTTTGGCGTTTGGCTTTAGAACTCAATTTAATGAGTGTGCCATGAATATATGCTTTATGGGCTGACCATAAAGTAGATGGTTGGTGACTGAGGGTGTGTTGAGTTCAAAGTATTCTCTCAGATTTTCTTGTATGAGAGTGGTATTGTTGGGGATTTCCATTAGGTGAGGATCGTTTCTCCAATTGGAGGCAAAGGAGTTTGAAGTTTTGTCCCCAAGAGTCAGAGATGGGTGCATGGTTGACCAGGTTATGGATTGAATATCTGTCTCGGTGGCTTCTTGGAGGAGTTGCTTATCACCCACAAATAAGTCGATCCTGGAGGAGGTGCATTGGGGTTTTGAGAAAAAAGTAAAGTCTCTTTCCATAGCATGTTGGCACCTCCAAATATCATGCAAGTTATTAGACTATAGGAAGGGGACCAGATTTGCCTGGCAAGATTTCCTGGGAGACGGACCTCTAAAGTCAATGGAGGGGTTCGCTGCCAGATTGAAATCTTCGCACAAAAATGTCCGCCCTTGTTTGAAATCATTTATTTTTCTGCACAATTTATGAAGAAATCTTAGTTGTCCCGAGTGCGGGGCATATAAGTTTACTATAGTGTAAATGGCATTGTTGATTTCACAGCCCAGGATAAAAAATCTTTCTTGGGGGTCAGATGTAGTAGAAATCCATTTGAATGCTACTGTGTTTTTAAAGGATATGAGTACTCCTTTCGTTTTGTTCTGGGAGTTGGCAAAGAACATATGTGGAAAATTTCTGTGGGACATGGTGGGAGCTTTATCCTGACAGAAGTGTGTCTCCTGAAGACACAAATTTTGAGATTGTAAAGTTAGAGTGATTGAGTGTAGAGCAAATGGAAGCTGCTACACTTGAGTGGGAATAGGTTGCTTGGCTCACAGTGGAGTGGTGTGTAGAGGCTGGTGTGGTGTAGAAGTAAACTTACTTTTGGAGAAGGTGAATTTGTATCTTCCATCCAAAGTAGGTTTCTGGTTTTTGAAAGTCACTGCTGATGAAGAAATCTTTAAGGTTGTGGACTATAAAAGAATCAAGAACAAGTCAATAGTGATCTGAACAATGAGGAACTGTTGTTACCATATAACAGAAAAAGGAAAGAAAAAAAAAAGAAGAAAAAACTGGTAAAACTCTGTGTGAGCGGTGTATACCGCAATTTATATTGGGGTTATAAGGCTGGTTTATTGAACTCAGGCGGGTGTACCAGGGTTTACACGTAAGCCTAGAGCCGAAGGATCCAGTCAGGTAGGCATATCGTTGGATGGTTCAAATTCATCCCAATCACCAGAGATGTGATTACGCTGGTTTAGATTATATTGTCACTGTTACATTGGTTCCAGGATGTGCCATTATCGCAGCAATGAGAGACCCCCATCCAGGGTGCGGACTGAGTAGGACTTGTCCTTTTAATGACGAATTTTACCGGATGACCCCATTTGTATTTTATTTGGTGTTTCCGAAGGGGTTTAGTGATTGTAACACTGCAGCATAGTATATTTAGACAGATCTGCGAAAAAAGCCAGTTTGGTGTATGGCTGGGGGGTAGTCTGCTGGGTTGCGCATGGCACGCATGATGTTTTCCTTCACGTGGAAAACATGTATTTGAACAATAGTGTCTCTTGGGATAGCATCTGGTAGATATGGTGGTTTTGGTAGCCTGTGTATGTGGTCAATGATTAATTCCCCTGGAGGGGTATCAGGGAGAAAAGTGGACATCAATTGTGTGAAGTATTCTTTTAGAGCAGATTGCGGGATGGATTCTGATATACCCCTTATCTTTAAGTTGTCCCTTCTGGAACGGTCCTCCAAATCTGCAATTTTGGCCTTCATCCATTCTATGTCCTCTGCCTCTTCTCCCTGTGCATCCACTAGTTCATTAAAGGAAGATGTCACTTCTCCCATTTTGGTTTCTTTTGTAGTGACTCTCTCCCCCAGATATACTTCAGAGGTAAAGTTATGCATCATTATATTGATTTCAGAGTGGATGGAATTTTGCAGTGTAATAAGCATATCTTTTAGGGTGGTATCTAATACTGGCTGGTTCAGTGTAGGGGATGTTTGTATAGTAGGGCTCATCTCAATTTGCTGTTCTGCATCCTGGGTTAGTCTCAGCTTGGATTTAGCAGGGCTTGATGGGGTGGAGGCTGAGATGTTGCTGCCTGTTAGTTGTGGGTGATTGTAACCCCCCTCTGCAGTGATCGCTCCTGCTTGTGTGAGGGACGAGCCACCGCATGGTGAGCCTGCATGGCCACCTGCACCATCTTGGAAGTTCTTCCTGCTGGACATCCGGTAGAATTCGGTTGCTCTTTTCTCCTCTTGAACATGGTGCTGGGGGTTCAGAGACCTGAAAGGAATTGTTTGTCAGCACTGTTGTGTGTGGCTGCATGTGGCTTTAGCCATGGTCAGCCACCATTCCCTGGAGCAGATTCAGCTAGTAGCCATCACGGTCACCTTCCAGCCACGCCACGCATTTAGTCATTTTTTTTAAGGACATTCAATACATGCAGATAGCGATTCTTGATTGTACATCCATAATAAATGTATTATTCTGGTATCCATGCAGACGGTGTACTCCTCATTCTTTTTGCACAAGGTGCTTTCTCCATTTGGAAACTATCAACATTGATTTCATGTTGGTGATATGTGACATTTCTATGTCAGTTGATGTCTACGAGTCATTGCTCAATGTAACCTTCACATCTTAAACATTTCTTGTCAAAAAATAACTTGTTGGCTTTAACTTAAGAGCAGTCTGGCATTGACTTTGCTTAAATGCACTGCGTTTGAAAGATAAGCATCAGTGTATTTTCCCCTTGGCTGTCATAAGTCAGATGTTATTTGTACTGTGGCTTACTCAAAGTGGACGTATTCTGAAGGCAATGTCTGCTCAAATTCTACTTGCTTTGGTTGTTTTTGAAAAATTGCCCACAAATGGTTAATAATTTGTGTGTATTTGAGTCCATGTTGTGCAAACCAAATCAATTTATACAGTGTATATATATATATATATATATATATATATCCACTTCAATACCGGGCGCTTAGAGCACTTCCTGCCCAGACCAATTTTCAGCTTTGAGTGCTGTTGCGATTTGAATGAGAATTGCACGGTCGTGCGATGCTGCACCCAAACAAAGTTTTTATCATTTTGTTCCCACAAATAGAGCTTTCTTTTGGTGGTATTTGATCACCCCTGCGGTTTTTATTTTTTGCGCTATAAAAAAAAAAAAAGACCGAAAATTTTGAAAAAAAAAAAAATTTTTTTCTTTGTTTCTGTCACAAAAGTTTGTATAAAGTACATTTTCTCCTTCACTGACGGGCACTGATGTGGCTATACTGATGGGCACTGATGAGGCTACACTGACGGGCACTGATGAGGCAGTACTGATTGGCACTGATGAGGTGGCACTGATAAGGTTGCACTGATGATGGGGCACATATGCAGCACTGATGGGCGGCACTGACAAGCAACACTGACGGGCACTGATACGTGGCACTAATATGCGTCACTGATGGACACTCATAGGCGGCACTGATAAGTGGCACTGGGCACTGATGGGCACTGATAGGTGGCACAGGTGGGCACTTTTAGGTGGCACAGGCGGGCACTGATAGGTGGCACAGGTGGGCACTTATAGATGGCAGTGGTGGGCACTGGTGGAACAAGCACTGATAGGGATGGCACTGGCAGGCATCATACATGGGCACAGTGCCATCCCTACAGTGCATAATATTGCCCTTACCTGGTGGTCTAGTGGGGGCTCCCTGGTGGTCCTGGGCGGCCTCTGTGCGCCTTCCCTGGAGGTCCTGGGCGGCCTTATTGCGATGTCCAGGAGGGGGGGCTCCCTGATGGTCCTGATCCGGCTCCCTGGTGGTCCAGTGGGGGTGATCCTGAGGGTGGCTGCGCTGATAAACATTCAGCGCGGCCCCCCCTTGTCAGGAGAGCAGCTGATCGGCTCTCCACTGCTCAGGTCTGCAGACTTGAGCAGAGGAAAAGCCGATAAACGGCTCTTCCTATTTACACTGTGATCAGCCATGATTGGTCACGGCCGATCACATGGTAAAAGGCTTCGGATCGAAGCCTTTTACCTCGGTCGGTAATGCGGTGGGTCAGAGTGACCCATGGCACCACCAATCGCCACGATGCGCACCCCCAGGGGCGCACGATCGCGGATTATCCTGAGGACGTCAATAGACGTCCAGTCAGGATAATGAACCACCCGCCCGGACATCATTTGTGCCGGGCGGGAAGTGGATATATATATATATATATATATAGCCGAAAAGGAGACGAGTTCA
>BLSH010441250.1:64899-77021 GCA_018402905.1 Glandirana rugosa
CCTCCTTAGAGCCTATTCTTTTGTAATAGGCAGAAACTTCATTCCATTTGCTACCCTATCAGAAAAGCACAATCTCCCACCCTCAGAACTGTTCCGTTATCTCCAGCTCAAGCATTTTTTCTCTTCTCATGTGCATTCAGACTCTTCCATACCTCAGAAAACGATATTCGAGCAGGCCTGTGACCGAGACCCCCATATGCGTGGTCTAATCTCCCAACTGTACCAAATCTTACAGGGTTCATTTCCGCACACCTCTCTCTCATATGTCTCCAAATGGGAACAGGATCTAAATATCCACCTCGAACCAGAAGACTGGTCTAATATTTGGCAAGACACAAAGTCTGCCACTCAAAACATTACAGCCTCTGAGGCAAATTATAAAGTACTCTTCCGGTGGTACCTGGTCCCTGCACGTATAGCAAAATACCAAGCAACATATCCTCCGACATGTTTTAGGGGGTGTGCGGACAAAGGAACGCATCTCCACATCTGGTGGGACTGTCCGATCGTAGGCCAGTTCTGGAACGAAGTTTTCAATATCATCTCTAAAATAACAGATCAAACAATTCAACCTACACCAACACTAGCCCTACTGAACCTTAAACCCCCAGAGATCACTAAAACAAGATTTAAGCTAGTTCTCCACATACTAACAGCAGCGAAGCAGACGATTGCCAGGGCATGGAAAACCCCTACCATTCCAATAATGGAGATGAAACATAGAGTGACCAAATTTATGGTTCACTCTAAAATAGAGGCAACAATTCTGGACACCATTTCAAAATTTGAAAAAATTTGGTCACCCTGGATCCGCCATTTCCTGCCCCCAGATTTTGATAACACTCTATTGCTCCCATAACTTGACTCTACAGTAACCTGGACCGCTGAAGCGATCCTCTCCCACGAGTGGAGATCCCCCTCCCGGCCTCCCTACACTTACCCTATCTCTCCCTTCCTCTCTTTTCCTCCTTTTCTCATACCTCCCCTCGGCATACATGCCTCCTTCGTCTTTGAGGCACTTGTGCCTAAGGTTGACTTCCCGTCTAATTATACTTTGCTTGCTCTACACACGACAGATGTACTGTAATCATAGACGCATGCGAGCAAACGATCCTTCATTATGCTCTGTCACCGCATTTAATTTGTAACCTGTCTGTACCAGGCATGCTTGCCGAACCAACCTTTGTCTATTTGATTCTTTTACTGGTTTACCAATAAAATCTTTGAACAAGGAAGATTTTAGGGAAGAGGATGCAAGCAAAAATACAAAATAACAAAATAGAGAAATGGCTTGATAAAAAAAAAAAGAGTACAGGCTAATTTCTCAGAAGAAGACTATAGATCTAGTAGAAGAAGACTACAAACTAAAAATATCAAATTCAAAAGAGAGAATGTAAAAGAGTGGTACTAAACACAAAAGCAAACGTTTATTTTATTGTAGCTTATTAATTCTTAAATGTGAGGCTGCATTCATTTTCTTTTTTTAGACTTTGTTTTCTATTTTCATCTTGTGATTCAGCCAGTAAGTCTGTTGTTTTTTTAAAGAACATGCTCTCCAGCAGAATGTATCAGCTACAGAGATAAGGCAAACCACTTAACACTAGCAAGGGTGCTTATAATGATCAGCTTTCATTTATTAAATGAAAGGTTATTGTAAAACCTTTATTTCAAAAGAAAAATTCTGTTCACAGTAACTGCTTGAAAAAAAAAATAGATGAAGTCTGGCTTCATTTTGTAAGACTGACAATGCTGCTGTCCAAAGATGCCCCCTGTGCTCATTCATCCAGAGTGGTTGAACGCTAATGCAGCAGGTATGTTACTGGCCAGATCACCAGGTGACAACAGGGGGGGGGGGGGCTAAGGTAAACTGATGTAGCAAACACATCTAATGATTAGTAAGCTGCAATTAGTAAGCTGCAATATATTATATTTTTGGTTTTGGGTTTAATACCACTTTATTTTGTCATCCTTTTTTTCTTTTAATTTGTTATGCCTACCACATGAGTGTGACCCATCTGTTAATCTTCCCTGTACAACCCTGCTCCAAGCCTCACGGCCTTTTTATCTGAAAATGGCTGCTTCATATGGGATCCACAGTCCTATTCATTTTTATGGGAATGCCATACTCCAAGAGAGCGCTTGAGACTGCCAGGGGCTTGAAGTTCTCATAGGAATGATTGGGGCCATAGAAAGTGCAGTATGGAGCGCTATTCTTGGGAGGAAGGCTGTGTGGCCCAGAGCAAAAGCAAACAGTACAATCCTTGGATTGGGGTTGAAGGTAAGTATAACACCAGGTATGATGTGGGGAGCAACATAAACCACAAAAATTTGAAAGTACAGTTGTATTTAAAACAATATAATGTAATGCTTACGATATTTCTTGCTCCAGCAGACTTTTGGTGCATACCTCTTCTCTCTGACACTCGGGTTTGTAGTTGGGCCCTTCTTGTTCTCTTATACAATATGTGACCAATTGGTCTGCATTGTGTGTGAGGACAGCAGAGAGTGAACACTTTTTGGAGTCATTAAAGAAGAAGCTTTGGAGTAAGTTGGAGTAAAGAATTATGTAAGTATTATAGCTTATTCCTCTGCCCAGAGATTAACAAATATTTACCTCTTGCAGTTCCCCACTGCTAGGGTAATTGTTTTCTCTGGTGTCAAGTTTGGACAAGCTAAAAACTAAATTCACACCTAGGCTCAATATGTGCAAAAATATAGATGGAGATTGTATACTAGAGCAAGGGGACATCTTAAACAGGTGAACCAAGCAATACAATAAACCCTTGAATGAAAGATGAATTAATAAAAAATTATGCTACAATCTCAAACATCCAGGAGAACACTCCAGATTAAGTAGGCTATCAGGTAGCCAAGAAATATCACCAGAAAAAAACACATCCAAGCTGAGCCCATGATGTCAGGAATCAGCAGCAGGGATGGCCAAATCTTGTAGCTACACTAGGAAACTGAGACCAGACTATATATAGCAAAGTAAATTGAATAATAATAACATAAGACATCCAAACATCAGCAAACAGGGAACACAGCAAAGGTGAAGATACAAGTGAACCGCAATCATATAACCAAAATGCCTAACTAGCAACCTAACTAAGTAACAGGAAGCCTAGATAATAAACAAACTATATATAATATGTACACTAATGGGGAACATGGATAAACAGGGAAAACTAGAGATGCAGGTTACAGATGAGAAGGGGGAACCAGGACTGGGATCAGGTACAAATGGAGCAGAAAAAAGGCAGCAAGGTTCAGGGTGCAGGGTAGGAACAAGATCATGATCTAGGCTCAGTATAAGTGGCAATGGTATCTGGCAGCAAAGCAAAACACTGAAGCAACATGTAAAAGTAGAGGAGGGGCTAAATACTCAGCAGTCAACACGAGGTGGAAACTAATTACTGGACTCTGCTGGCTGCTGGGAGACACCCGCTGATGGACTCTGGAACTACAATCTCCCACTCTGGGAAGCGCAATGCCACCAGCAGGTGATCCAGGTCCTGATCTATGAAATTTAAGTGGGGAAAATGTTTGTAAGGAGTGTTATGTCCTTATTAAAAGGGCATAGGCAAAATAATCACTACCAGAGTTATACAAATATTTTTTTTGCATGTTAAATAAGAAAGGGGGTACCCAATGGACTAATAACATTCTATCAGTGTGTGACAGTACCAACTGTAGGTAACCATGAGAGAAGTGGCCCAGAAAAGCTTTCAGGAAGGTACATAGGGATGGGCCCCCAGTTCGAGTCGAACGTTTGCCCGTTCGTCGAATTTAGAACATTATGGGGCGTTCGCAGCGACTTTGCTTCCACAGAGCGCCCCATAATGCATTGTGTGGAGACGGTGCGCACAGCTCCTTCCCGTTGGGAGGGCTCCTGCCATCTGCACACTTTCTGCTCTGACAGTTTATTTATATGGCAGAGCGGGGTCACCTGGCGATGTAAGTGAGTGACCCGCCCCTGCTGACTTCATGTGATGTCAGGGGGGGCCAGTCATGCGCTTACATCACTGGGTGGCCCCGCCCTGCCATATAAATGAACTGTCAAAGCAAAGAGCGTGCAGTCAGCAGGAGCCCCCCCCCCCATGGAGGAGGAGCTGTTGCAGCTTTTTTTTCAGGTCCGTCGCGCACCGTGATTCACGATGGATTACAACGGGAGACACTTATTTTTTTATTTCTTTTTTAATAAAGGACTTGTCCCTAATTGTCTCCTGTGGTTTTTTCTTTTCTTTACACTTTTTGGTGAATTAGTAGGGGTACGATGTACCCGATAGTAATTCACATAACGTGGGGCCAGGATCTGGGGGCCTTTCAGTTTCCAATAAGCCCCCTGTCTGCAGACCCTCACAACCACAGCCCAGGGTTGTGGGGAAGAGGCTCTTGTCCCCATCAACATGGGGACAAGGTGCTTTGGGGTGGGGGGAGCAGAGCCCCCCTGCCCCAAAGCACCCATATCCCCCCATATTAAGGGCATGTAGCCTGTTATGGTTCAGGAGGAGGGGGCTTCCCCATCCCCATCCTGGTCAGCCATGTTTCATGCTCAGATAAGGGTCTGGTTTGGATTTTAGGGGGGACCCCACGTCAATTTTTTTTAACATTTTGCCGCGGGGTTCCCCTTAAAATCCACACTAGACTTGAAGGGCCTGGTATGGACTGGTGGGGGACCCTACGCAAATTTTTTCAGTGATTTTTATCTATATTGCTGGGAGCCGGCAATACATTACAGCTACGAGTGGTTTTAAATATTATGTTTTCCTCTACAAATGTAATTTTGCTCTGGCACTGTTCTAAACATCACAGAGACGCACCCTTTTACAGGCAGACTAAGGGGACCCCCGCAGGCACATTATTTAAAGGAATATTTCATTTTTATTGTTTCACTTTAAGCATTATTAAAATCACTACTCCTGAAAAAAACTATCGATATAAAAACTTTTTTTTGCATTGATACATGCCCCCTAGGGCAGGACCCGGGTCCCCATACATTTTTTTATGGCAATAACTTGCATATAAGTCATTAAAATGAGCACTTTTTATTTTTTACGTTCGAGTCCCATAGACTTTAACGGTGTTTGAAAGTTTGCACAAATTTTTTGCCTGTTCGCATGTTCTGGTGCGGGTGTTCGGCCTAACACTAATGGTACAACTTACCATGCAAGGTAGAATAACACATATCTGCATCTAGGCTTCATTATCGAAATGGTCCAAATGCACCAAATAGCTTTTAGAGATGTAAGCATGCAAACCATAGGTTACATCTTTATCAAACATATGCAAATACTAGGATAATGCTGACGACGTTCTGCAGCTTCATCTTGACCCTACATTGTGTGACACATTAAATGAAATCTTGAGAGGGCTTCTGCTCTCTGTACACAGGGCACCACTGTTATTTTGGCCTTGACAGATATATCAGAAACGCAGGATGATGTCCATGGCAGGATCAGGAGCTTACAATTTAGTAGCATTACATTTATGCAGGGACTCTGCACAGCCGCAAATGATGCAATCCTTTAGTTCCACCCTACCAAATTTATTATAATAATGATGTCATTGTCCCTGTAGATAGACTTGAATTCCTCCAGCTGTAGCAGTAGAAGCTATACTCCAGGATGGTGCAGAGCAGAACTGGTCACTCCACTGGGAGATTGTTTTAGTAAAGTATCGAAGAAATGTAAGAAGATAAGAATGTGTAGTGTTTATTTGTGTACTTGTGTCCCATTGCCTATTTATTGCTTCTGTATATACTATTCTATATGTTCCCCAGCACCTCTTCCCACAATTTCTAAGGTGCTGGCAGCTGCAGTCCTTTTTTTTATGTGGTGAGCTCAAATTTTTGCCCACTAAATGACTGTAAACAAATATAAGTATAGCTGTTACAAAGGAACCTTGGAAGAGTTTTTTTCTTCTTTCTCAAAGAAACACATGGGCGCAAAAACAGCTTTTATAATATACACCTCCCTGGGGGTATGATTATGTAAGATTTTTGCATCTCAAAGGGGTACATTGTTTCACATAGAAATTTAGCGTTTTATATTGTAGGCCTGTAATTCTTAGGAATAACTCACTTAAATCTGTCCAAACAAAAGTCTAGTAGACAACCCAGGTATGATAAAGTTCGAAACAATGAAATCCTAAATTATAATGTAATAAATAACTATAAATAATTATCAAAAATAATAATATAATAATAATAATAAAATGTATTCAATAATGTAATCAAGTCAAAAACACCGAAATTTGCTTAGTTGCAGAATTGTCGCTGTCGTCACTTTCAGTGTCTGATGACGAATTTTCCCATGAATTAGTGTCGCTCAATTCTGCAAGCGATTCTTATTTTTGACGTAAAGGGATGCTTTTTGGATGCCATGGACATTCTCAAGTTTCCAGGCCGAAAGAATGGCATATATAGTATAAAAGTGCATGCAGGGAACTGGACAAAACACTAGGGACAAAAGAGATGAGAAATTATTTCATACAGTAATGTAATCTTACAGATTACAGTTGTATGTGTTATGTGTGTTTCACTTTTTGAATTTGCCACCAAGCTCCACCCCCATGCGGCGCGACGCTCACAGGGAATGGAGCCCGTCACACAGTACATCAGGCGGATAACACAGCCCGTGGACACAGCGGGGGGACATCGCAGGATCCTAGGGACAAGGTAAGGTAACTTTGCCTGGATCCTGTGATGCAATCTCGAGTGTGGCTCGGGGTAATTGCTTTTGGTAGTGAAAACTTACCCCGAGCTACACTCGGGATTACCACTAAGGAGGTTAAAAAATAAATAAATTAAATTCCTTTATGTGCTTTCTCACCAGTTAGATATACACTAACCCAGATATCATTTTTATGCACCCGGGCCACTTCAAATTGTTACTTATGTAAATAGCACAAATTGTTTTAAAGAGACAATTACAAATAAAAATATTGCATTTTTTTTAGTGAGGTATATTTTATATATAGATAATCATTGGCCAGAAACATTGAAGAGGCTAATTTACTGCTGGCAGTAGGGGAAAATTGGCCTTAATCCATCTGCCACTGTGCCACAAAACTCTACCGTTCCTGGCCATTGACTAAAGGTAATCAAGTAAAGATGGTCATGCCGCAACCAGAGGGTTTTGTAGGCACAAAAATCAATACGCATCAGATGACACCTCAACGCATTTGACACTGAAAAGTGTTAGCTTTATGATTAAACACTTTTCAGTGTGAAGCGTGTGAAAATGTCATTTGATACTCATTGATTTTTGTGCCTATACTTTCAATAAGCCCTCTGAATGCTGCATCTGAGTTCATGGACCATCTTTCCCTTCTTTACTTGAAACATTGCTTTGAATTTTTTATCTGGAGATGCTATTTAACACCAGCAAATACCAGTATTGACTGTTATTACCAAATATGGTTTACATCTAGGAATTATGTATTGATTATATATAGTTTACCTTTTTTTCGTGATTAGAATTCTAAAGCACTAGAGAGTTTTTACAGAGATGGGATGTACTATTTAGGATATGTGCCTATGTAGACAAAGACATGATTATTTTTTCATCCTTCCACTATTTCACATACATTTCTACTTAATTCTTCGGTCTACTTGATTTAATACTGCTGGGTTTCCACTTCTTAAACACTGTACAGTATTCAATCTTACTTTCCATTTTCATTAAGTAAACTAGCACATAAATCAATCTGTGGGCACACTTCAATATTCTAACAGCAAATTCTCTCACCAGCACTTTATTACCTCATAAACAATTGGGATAGTTTATTTAACATATTTCCTGAATGTGCGCTTTTACTTGTTTCAGATAATTGATGCATTGCTTTCATGTAAATTTTCTATTTCTGGTTTCTCTTGAACCAATATTAATATTTATTTAAACTACACTGTCCTTTAGCATACAGTATCTGTATAAAGGATGTATTCATTTGGAACAAAAACATACAAAACTGAGTATTATATTGTACATTACATAGCTGTTTAAACATTTCTTTGGTATTGGGCAGATAGGCATTATTTCAAACTGTATTTTAAACCGAACCAAGATATTTTTACATATTATAATTACATTCCACAGTCACACATGCCAAAAAACTGTCTGTTTTTTTTTTCCAGTTCTTAACGTTAAAGTGACTCATGTAAGAAGAAAGAGAAACTGTTGTTGAGTATAAAGTTCAGGCAGCAGCCATTTAAGTCCCCTTTTTTTCCTAGTCCAAACAAGACCCTGCTAGATGCCTTCTTGTCAATCATCTATGTTCACTCAAGGCCTATAAAGCCTTTTTGGGAAGAAGAGAGGAACAGAGTAGCTGCTGTTCGAAAATGAAAAAGACCCACATAAGTAGGAATGATGAGTACCTTATGCATCACTGTTTCTGTGGCATGGTGAAACACTTTCCCCTTGGGGGGGCGGGTAAAGTGTGAGATTGCAACTAGCTGGGAAAGGATGTGTTATAACATTACCATTCTTTATGGAGAAAGAGGACTAGACAGACAGTATATCACAAAAGTGAATACACCCCTCACATTTTTGTAAATATTTTATTCTATCTTTTCATGTGACAACACTGAAGAAATTACACTTTGCTACAATGTAAAGTAGTGAGTGTACAGCTTGTATAACAGTGTAAATTTACTGCCCCTGCAAAATAACTCAACACACAGCCATTAATGTTTAAACCGCTGGCAACAAAAGTGAGTGCACCCCTAAGTGAAAATGTCCAAATTGGGCCCAAAGTGTCAATATTTTGCATGGCCACCATTATTTTCCAGCACTGCCTTAACCCTCTTGGGCATGGAGTTCACCAGAGCTTCAAAGGCTGCCACTGGAGTCCTCTTCCACTCCTCCATGACGACATCACGGAGCTGTTGGATGTTAGAGACATTGCGCTCCCCCACCTTCCAGTTGAGAATGCCCCACAGATGCTCAATAGGGTTTAGATCTGGAGACATGCTTGGCCAGTCCATCACCTATACCCTCAGCTCCTTTAGCAAAGCAGTGGTTGTCCTGGAGGTGTCTTTGGGGTCGTTATCATGTTGGAATATTGCCCTGCGGCCCAGTTTCCAAAGGGAGGGGATCATGCTCTGCTTCCATATGTCACAGTACATGTTGGTATTCATGGTTCCCTCAATGAACTGTAGCTCCCCAGTGCCGGCAGCACTCATGCAGCCTCAGACGATGACACTCCCACCACCATGCTTGGCTGTAGGCAAGACACACTTGTCTTTGTACTCTTCACCTGGTTGCTGCTACAAACGCTTGACACCATCTGAACCAAATAAGTTTATCTTGGTCTCATCAGACCACGGGACATGGTTCCAGTAATCCATTTCCTTAGTCTGCTTGTCTTCAGGAAACTGTTTGTGGACTTTATTGTGCATCATCTTTAGAATAGGCTTCCTTCTTTGATGACAACTATGCAGACCAATTTGATGCAGTGTGCGGCGTATGGTCTGGGCAGTGACAGGCTGACCCCCCACCCCTTCAATCTCTGCAGCAATGCTGGCAGCACTCATGCGTCTCTTTCCCAAAGGCAACCTCCGGATATGATGCTGAGCACGTTGACTCAATTTCTTTGGTCAACCATGGCAAGGCCTGTTCTGAGTGGAACCTGTCCTGGTAAACCGAAGTATGGTCAGGGCCACCGTGCTCAGCTCAGTTTCAGGGTCTTGGCAATCTTGTTTTAACCTAGGCCATCTTTATGTAGAGCAACAATTCTTTTTTTCAGATCCTCAGAGAGTTTGTTGCCATGAGGTGCCATGTTGAACTTCCAATGGCCAGTATGACAGAGTGAGAGCGATAACACTAAATTTAACAGACCTGCTCCCCATTCACACCTGAGACATTTTAAGACTAACAAGTCGCATGACATTGGGAGGGAAAACGGCTAATTGGGCCAAATTTGGACATTTTCACTTAGGGGTGTACTCACTTTTGTTGCCAGTGGTTTAGACATTAATGGTTGTGTGTTGAGTTATTTTGAGGTGGAAAAAATTTACACTGTTATGCAAGCTGTACACTCACTACTTTACATTGTAGCAAAGTGTCATTACTTCAGTGCTGTCAGATGAAAAGATAGAATAAAATATTTAGAAAAATGTGAGGGTGTACTTTTGTGAGATACTGTATGCAGTAAGTCACATGTAGGTACTGCCACTCTCTTCCTGGTGCTAGTAATGATGTGCTTTTAAGAGTAAAAAAAAAATGTTATTTGCCCTGAACCTTGCAATGGGGAAATGTTGCTCTGTTGCATAGTTTGCTGTTATAAGAAGCTATTGAAGATGTACACATTGTGTAAGTTGCAAGTAAATGTTTTATGCAACTAAGTATCCTATATAGGCCACACATTCTTTCTGAGATGGCAATGATCTAGCTGATTTCTGGACAAAGAAGTTTGTAGCAGGCTTTAACCACTTCAGCCCCTGAAGGATTTACCCCCTTCCTGACCAGAGCACTTTTTGCGATTCGGCACTGCATCACTTTAACTGACAATTGCGCGGTCATGGGACATTGTACCCAAACAAAATTGATGTCCTGTTTTCCCCACGAATAGAGCTTTCTTTTGGTGGTATTTGATCACCTCTACATCACTTCTGATCACGGCTATAAAAAAAGAGCGACAATTTTGAAAAAAACTATTTTTTTTACTTTTTTCTATAATACATATCCAAAAAAAATATATAAAAAAACAAATTTATTCATCAGTTTAGGCTGATATATATACTTCCTCATATATTTGGTAAAAAAAAAAATTGCAATAGGCCTATATTGATTGGTTTGCACAAAAGTTGCTGCATTTACAAACTATGAGAATTGATTTATGGCGTTTTCACTATTTTTTTTTTTACTAGTAAAGGCGGTGATCTCTGATTTTTAACCGGACTGCGATATTGTGGCGGACAGATCAGACATTTTTGGCACTTTTTTTGGACCAATGACATTTATACAGCGATCAGAGCTAAAAAACACTGATTACTGTATAAATGTCATTGGCAGGGAAAGGGTTAACCCACAGGGGGCAGTCAAGGGGTTAACTGTGTTCCTTGTGTGTGCTCTAACTGTATGGGGGCTGGGCTGGCAGGGGCAATACAGATCTAACTGATCCCGATCACAGGGATCAGTAGATCTCTGTCATGCCGCCTGTCAGAAAGGGGAACCGCCCTGTGTACATTGGCTGTTCCCCATTCTTCCTCTCTAACAGGCGATCGCGGGACTCTGGCAGACATCAAGTCCACCTATCAGCATGCTTCCACCTGCAGCTGTGCCTGCGCGAGCTGCCTGTATGGCGGTTCATGCAGGAGAGCCACAGTATAAGTACGTGAGCCGGTCGGGAACCGGTTAAAGAGAATGGGGTAGTTGGTCTGTTATGGGGAACCTGTAGCTGTGGAGTTTAGCTGCATTGGCCCTAAGACAGTTACTTGGACTATCATGATTAGGGAGGTCTTTGGTAGAGAAAGTTTTCCTTGCAGCACTGATCTGGGATGTAATGAGCTGCAAGTTATGGCCTGGGTGACCTTTATGACCCTCCTATAAGTAAAGTATCTGTAATGTGCTAAGGCATTCCCGTTTGCCAATCACTAAGATCAGGGCTGAATTTCGACATAGCCAACAATGTGGCCCAGAGAGGAAGGCTGACTGGAGCCAGTAACCAATTTCCATGTGTAATAAAAGGTTACAATCTGTCATCTGCTAGAGTAATCTGCCAGGTCCTCATTGTTGTGGTTCAGTTAATTTTGCGCATTTGTATTGATGGAATTATTTCCATTTGTGTACTTACAATTTACCAATTTACATTGGAAAATAATGTGTACCTTTAACCAATGACCGAGGTCAGTCGGAAGGAGAGACCCGGTGTAACAACCGATACAGCTTTAAGTCGGGACTAGAATCACTAACCGTTTGCCCTTACGGAATCGTGTAATGTCTATGAAATGAATATCCTCCCAGTATTTCCAGTGGGTCCGGTATTGAACGTCGAGTAATGTAGGGTCTAGTCACGACGTTCCTTTTGAAAGAGATGGTTTCTGGAGGGATTAGTACTATCAGGTTCATTGACAGAATCCCGGTTACGTCGATTTGAGGTGTCGATGTCCAAGGGGTATT
>BLSH010441250.1:84300-109658 GCA_018402905.1 Glandirana rugosa
AACCCCCCCCCCCCCCCCAAATTGTATACCAAACCCTTAGGTAGGAAACCCCATGCAAAAAACAAAAACAAAAGCGTAAGGTCCCCCAAAGGTCCACATCAGACCCTTATACAACTTATACAAGCTTGCAGTCTGGCAGGCCAAGAAAAGGACAGGCGAGGATGTGCGCTCTTCCTCCTGAGCCATACCCCTCCACATGCCCATATTGATGAGTACAAGGTCTTTCTACCCATAACCCTGGCCCACTGGTTGTGGAGGTCTGTGCCGGGGGGCTTATCAGAATCCAGAAGCCCCCTTTAACAATAAGAGGGCACTATTAATGGTAAAGGGGGCTTCTGGATTCTGATAAGTCCCCCGTCACAGACCCTCACAACCAGTGGGCCAGGGTTGTGGGTTAGAAGCCCTTGTACTCATCAATATGGGCATGTGGAGGGGTATGGTTCAGGAGGGTGAGTGCACACCCTCACCTGTCCTTTTCTTGGCCTAACAGTCTGCATGCTTGTATAAGGGTCTGATGTGGATCTTTGGGGGACCTCACACTTTTGTTTTTATTTTTTGCATGCCCCCCACTTATGTGATTAAGTAAAAGGTACATAGTAATGCTACTGATTCACACAAAAAAATTTAGAGTGCAAGTGAGGACAGAAACAGTTTTGGCAAGTCCTTTAATTAAAAAAAAAATCGCCACAATGTAAACTGACGTAGATCCACATCTATGATGAAGTCTGAAGCCCATCAGCCAACTGAAAGAAAAAATCCCACCTGCACACATCTGTTTCCATTGCTCCTGCTAAATGACAAGCCTGGCTGATGATAGCTGTTATAAGTAAAGCAGTGGGATCTCTCGGCTGACACCATAGACCTTCTATGGACATAACCATATATCAACTATGTGGCTGGGTTCCTTGTGTCTTCACTGACAAAATACGATCATGTCCATACAGTTGTGCTCATAAGTTTACATACCCTGGCAGAATGTATGATTTCTTGGCCATTTTTCAGAGAATATGAATGAGAACACAAAAACATTTCTTTCACTCATGGTTAGTGTTTGGCTGAAGTCATTTATTACCAATCAACTGTGTTTACTCTTTTTAAATTATAATGACAACAGAAACTACCCAAATGACCCTGATCAAAAGTTTACATACCCCAGTTCTTAATACTGTGTATTGCCCTCTTTAACATCAATGACAGCTTGAAGTCCTTTGTGGTATTTTTGTGGATGATTTTCTTTATCTTCTCAGATGATGAAGCTGCCCATTCCTCTTGGCAAAAAGCCTCCAGTTCCTGGAAATTCATGGGCTGTCTTGCATGAACTGCACGTTTGAGATCTCCCCAGAGTGGCTCAATGATATTGAAGTCAAGAGACTGAGATGGCCATTTCAGAACCTTCACTTTCTGCTGGTGCCAATGACAGGTCAACTTGGCCTTGTGGTTTGGACCATTGTCATGTTGGAATGTCCAAGTACATCCCATGCGCAGCTTCCTGATTGATGAATGCAAATGTTACTTCAGTATTTTTTGATAATACGGCATTCATCTTGCCATTAATTTTGACTAAATTTCCTGTGCCTTTGTAGCTCACACATTCCCAAAACATCAGCGATCCACCTCTGTGTTTCACAGGGCTTGTTGACTCCTCTCCAAATGTAGGGTTTATAGTTGTGGCCAAAAAGCTCAATTTTGCTCTCATCATTCCAAATGACTTTGTGCCAGAAGGTTTGAGGCTTGTCTCTGTGCTGTTTGGCGTATTGTAAGTGGGATACTTTGTGGTATTTGTGTAGTAATGGCTTTCTTCTGGCGACTCGACCATGCAGCCCATCTTTCTTCAAGTGCTTCCTAATTGTGCATCTTAAACCAGCCACACCACATGTTTTCAGAGAGTCCTGAAGTTATTTATAGGTTGTTCTTTGCATCCCAAACAATTTTCCTGGCAGTTGTGGCTGAAATTTTAGTTGGTTTTCCTGATCGTGGTTTGGTTTCAACAGAACTCGCAGATCCTTTGACAATTCTTTTGCTTTCCCAATGTCTCAGAAACATCAGTGCAGCACTGGATGAAAGATGCAAGGGTCTGTCAGGAGTCTAGAAACTCATTGACCTTTTATACACACTAATTACAAGCAAACAGATCACAGGTGAGGATGGTTACTTTTAATAGCCATTCAAACCCCTTTGTGTCAACTTTTGATCAGGGTCATTTGGGTAGTTTTTGTTGTCATTATGATTTAAAAAGAGTAAACATAGTTGATTGATAATACATGGCTTCAGCCAAACTCTAACCATGAGTGAAAGAAATGTTTTTGTGTTCTCATTCATATTCTCTGAAAAATGGCCAAGAAATCATAAATTCTGCCAGGTTATGTAAATTTATGAGCACAACTGTATAAAATCAATGATGTCACTCAGGAGACATCACCCGCTTTGTTTATCACAGCTGTCATCTGCCTGGTATGGTTAAGGAGGGGCGAGGCTAAATTACTGTATAAGGGTCTGGTGTGGATTTTTTGGAGGGAACCTCACGGTTTTGTTATTTTTTTATTAGGCATAGGATTCTCCTTTTAAAAACCATACCAGACCTGAAGGATCTAGCATAAATTAGGGAACCCCATGCCATTTCCTTTTTTTTCTGGCAAGTTAAACACCCTTTCTTCTTTGTAAATGTCAGTATCACTGCTGTAGGTTGTATACATCACACAGATATTCTACTTCACAGGAAGGGTAAGGGCATCATGCATGGTAGTTAATGCAATTTAGTTTTTTTAATGTGTCAGTTTAAGCAGTACTAAAATTGCCTCTCCCTGTCAAACTGAATTTTTTAAAAAATACTTCAGAACAGTACCCAACCCCCATGTCCTTTGTTTGACAATCTCTAGCATATTAGCCTAGAAATGAGTCATTACTGTTTTTTTTTAACATTCACATCCCATTGACTTTAACTGCTTCTGGACCGCCCCACATATATTTACTGCAGTAGGATGGCCCAGCTTCACAAAATCACATGCCTGTACGTGATTTTGTGAACACAGTATAGGGGGCACATGCGCGCCGCCAGAGTGGTGCTCCCACTGTAATTCGACACAGCGGGAGCCAATCAGCGGGTCTGATGGCCTTGATGGCCACCGTGACTTGCCGATTGTTCTATAGAGAGGCAGATCAGCCGTGTGGCAATGTAAACAAGGCACACCGTTGATCTGTCAGTGAGGAAAGGAGAGATCTTCTGTTTCAGCTAAGCTGAAACTCGATCTCTATTTTCCTCCAGTGTGACACTGCCCTCTACAGTTAGAAATCACTCCCTAGGACACATTTAACCCTTTGATTACCCCTAGTGTAAACCCCTTCCCAGCCAGTGTCATTTATACAGGGATCCATGCATTTTTATAGCACTGATCACTGTATTAGTGTCACTGGTCCCCAAAAAGTGTCACTTAGGGTCAGATTTGTCCACCACAATGCCGCAGTCCCGCTAAAAATTGCAGATCGCTGCCATTACTAGTAAAGAAAAAAAATGCCATAGATCTATCCCATGGTTTGTAAACGCAATAACTTTTGCCCAAACCAATCAATAAACGCTTATTGGGATTTTTTTACCAAAAATATGTCACAGAATACATATTTGCCTAACTTGATGAAGAAATTATATTTTTTACATTTTTTATTGGGAATGTTTTATAGCAGAAAGTAAGGAATATTGCTTTTTATTCAAAATTATCGTTTTTTTTTTGTTTCTAGCGCAAAAAATAAAAACCACAGAGGTGATCAAATACCACCCAAAGAAACCTCTATTCATGGGAAAAAGGATATCAATTTTATTTGGGTACAGCATTGCACGACTGCACAATTGTCAGTTAAAGTAACACAGTGCCGTATCGTGGCATGTTCGGGAAGTGGGAAAAAGCTTCAGGGGCTGAAGTGGTTAAAGGGGTTAAAATTCTGCATTTGAGCATTAATTGTGTTTGCTGAACCTGCCCCGAACCAAACCCAGGTATGTTCAGCTCACCACAATTCATTTCACTATTGGAACACTGTACAAATCCAAACTGGTAAAGAAGCACTCACGGTCTTGCAGAGGCAATAGATCAAAACAGCAGCATTTATATTGTCAATGTTTTGATGAAATTCAGTCCATTTTTCTCAAAACCTTGAGAAAGATGGACTGAGCTTCATCAAAACACCAGCAATAAAAATGCTGCTGTTTTAATCCATCTCCTCTGCAAGACCCGTGAGTGCCTCTTTACCAGTTTGGATTAGTATTGATTTCTTTGAGGGTGAGCACCTGGGCATTTACCTCAATTATAGAATGCTGGGGCTACTCTTGGGACTATTGGAAAAATGCATAGTAACATTTGTACACTTCGCTTAATATGGCTGATTTGGTGATTTGTGTAGTTCTTGAAAAATTACAGGGAAAACACCACTGGAATCCATTTCCTGGCCGACCATTACTGTTCCCTTTCCTCAGTCTTTACATCATCTAGCTCCGTCAGGATCTCCCAGCACAGCTTTCAGAAATATCTAGTGACAGCGCAGAGGTTGTGTGCAGAAATATGTTTCTGCATGGGCAGCATCTATGGTAAGAACCCTAAAACTTGTGGGATATGTTGTTTTGAATGTGCTTGGTTTTCGTGAAACATGCTTTCAAGTAAGCGTCACGGGTAAAGAGCTTGGGTGGGGGGGCTAAGTAAATAGTTCACAAGAATAAGTGTCAAAGAATACTTTTACTATGTTGCCTCTGTCTGCAGCAGTCATATGTATTCTGAAAAGCCTGAATCGGAAGACTTAGGAAATTCATAAATTATTTTTGTTGCTGTATAAACCAGTGGTGCTCAACCTTTTTGAAGGTCAAATTTTACAGGAAACCTTGCAAGTTGTAATAACATATTTACCATCAGTAAGTAATAATTGAGAGTCTAAACCTTATCTATTCAAAACTACAGGATAAAAAAATAAAATATATACAGAATATATAGTCGTGACTAGTGACCTTTTAACGTAAAATTCTAGTTACCAATACAGGGTCTCCAGGCCTAGGATAAGGTTATTTTGTAGCATAATGAGGGCTAGTGCTAGGTCTCACTTTAGGGTGTGGGTTAAGCATTAGGGGAAGTTAGGTGTAAGGGGCCTGTTTTAAAGGTTAGGTCTTGGAGGATAATTTTTAAAGTAGAGCTATGGTCAAAATGAAGAAATCAATATGTTATGCACCTATACAGTCTGTTAAACATGCCACTGATTGTTTTGCAAAAAGCAGTAGGGATGTTGAAATATTTACCTTGTCCTCAGCTCTGATGTGCACTCCCTTTAATGAAGTGACAACTTTACTTCCTGGTTTTCTAATTGCCTGTGTTGAACACATGTTATCCCCATTTGCGTCTATCTCTCTGCAGAAATGTCCTGACATCACTGGGGTAAGTGCTCCTATAGTACAAGGAAATCTCAGGCATTTTATTATACAAAAAAGTCCAGATTAGGCTCTGCCCATGAGCAGCCTGTGAAGCCCCGCCCACTCCCACCTATGTCCTTTCTTTGCCCGCCCACTGCTCTAGCTCCAAGCTAGGCCTCTATTCCACCAGTTTACAAATTACCAGAGGAAAGCAGGCAGGGAGAAGCACACAGATTACTAGACAGATCTGTGTGGAAATAAACCTGTACTGACTTGTGCTGACTTGTGCTGCCATTGAGAGATAGACAAGCCAGTTCACTGAAAGGAAATGACATCTGAGCTTTGTTCTGCATTGCTGAACTCCTCCCATCATCACTAACCATATACAACAAAGGAGAACTGGTGGAGGGGATTACAGACCCCAATTGCAGCTATATGGTAGGAAAATAAGGATTTCAGTTATTATGGTTACGAGTTGTAAACAGGTTTTTTTTGCTATAAAATTACTTAGAACCCCCAAACATTATATATTGTTTTTCTAACACCCTAGAGAATAAAATGGCGGTCATTGTAAAACTTTTTGTCACACCGTATTTGCGCAGCGGTCTTTTTTTTTTAAAATAAATTCAGTTTTTTTAGTTAAAAAATAAGAAAATAGTAAAGTTAGGCCAATTTTTTTCCCAAACTGGGAAATATAATGTTACGCAGAGTAAAATGATACCCAACATGTCATGGTTCAAAATTGCGTCTGCTCGCGGAATGGCGACAAACTTTGCAACTTAAAAATCTCCATTGGCGATGTTTAAAAAATTCTACAGGTTAGCAGTTTTGAGTTACAGAGGAGGTCTAGTGCTAGAATTATTGCTCTCACTCTACTGATCGCAGCGATACCTCACATGTGTGGTTTGAACACAGTTTTCATATGTGGGCAGGACTTACGTATGCGTTCGCACCTGCGCGCGAGCTTGCCCGGGACAGGGCGCTTTAAATTTTTCTTTTAATTATTTATTTTGCTTTTTACTTTTTATTTTTACACTGTTCTTTTTTTAAAAAAATTGATCACTTTTAGTCCTATTTAGAGTTGAGCGAACCCGAACTGTAAAGTTCGGGTCCGTACCGAACTTTCGGGTGTCCGTGTCCCAAAACCCGAACCCGAACGTTTGAGAAAAAGTCCGGGTTCGGGTTCTGGGTTCTGGTATTTTATCACGCATGTTGAATAGCTGCAGGGCAGCCAATCAACAAGCGTTTCACTGGTTTTCCCTAGAAGCCATCACAGCCATGCCTACTAATGGCATGGCTGTGATTGACCAGTGCATCATGTGACCCAGCCTCTATATGAGGCTGGAGTCACAGTGCTGCATGTCACATTATCTCAGGTTAGTGTAGGGAGAGGATGCTACCAGCGCTGTGAGGGACAGATTGTGAGGGAAAGATTGCAGATCTAATAATTAGGTAGAGATTACTACTACTGCTGTGAGGGACAGATTGCAGATCTAATAACTAGGTAGAGATTACTACTACTGCTTTGAGGGACAGATTGCAGATCTAATAACATCTCATCCTGCATTACAGAACGATCTGATTACAGAACGATCTCTCATCCTGTATTACAGAATGATCTGATTACAGAACGATCTGATACTGGACTAGGTAGAGATTACTACAGCTTTGAGGGACAGATTGCAGATCTAATAACATCTCCCATTTTTCTTCCTTTTGCAGCCCTCTAGCACTTTCCAGGACTTTTTTACACCCATTTTTGTGCCGAAAAGTTTGGGTCCCCATTGACTTCAATGGGGTCCGAGGTAAAGTCTGGGGTCAAGTTCTGCCGAACCCGAACATCCAGGTGTCCGCTCAACTCTAGTCCTATTACAAGAAATGTAAACATTCCTTGTAATAGAAAAAAGTGTGCCAGGACCTCTTAAATATGAGATTTGGGGCCAAAAAGACCTCAGATTTCATATTTACACTAAAATTTGAAAAAAATGACAGCCCAAAAAAACAAAATGGGCCCTTTAAGACCATTGGGCGGACGTGACTTCTGACGTCATTTCCGCCCTGCCATACTATGGAGCTGAGTGAGTGGCTTCGGCCCACGGACACTGGGGAGTCGGATCCGATCATCTCTGCCACTGCCGGCGGGTCCAGTAAACGGCGGAGCTGACGGGAGATTTCCCGCCGCTGATAAAAGTGACCTTGTGGCGAATCCACCACTAAGATCACTTTTATCTAGTTCAGACTCGCCGGCAGAAAAAAACGGTATCTGAATGGTGCCTGCAGCTGCAGGCACCATTCAGATATCACCACTCAAACCCAAGGATGTCATATGACATCCGGTGGTACAGAAGTGGTTAAATGAGGATTTACTAAAATATGTATTGTTATGTTCGGTTAATTAAATTATAGACTGTAGTTACTATAGGTGATGAAATACTCATAAGCTACACTATTCACACTGCATGTGAGCACTGGAAGCCTCAAGTGGAAAACTACTATCACAGGCTCCCAGTGTCTAAAACAAATGTATTGTGTGATGTCAGAATATTCTGTTTATAAAGATACAGTATCTCACAAAAGTGAGTACACCCCTCACATTTTTGTAAATATTTTATTCTATCTTTTCATGTGACAACACTGAAGAAACGACACTTTGCTACAATGTAAAGTAGTGAGTGTACAGCTTTTAGAACAGTGTAAATTTGCTGTCCCCTCAAAATAACTCAACACACAGCCATTAATGTTTAAACCACTGGCAACAAAAGTGAGTACAGTCCTAAGTGAAAATGTCCAAATTGGGCCTAATTAGCCATTTTCTCTCCCTGGTATCATGTGACTCGTTAGTGTTACAAGGTATCAGATGTGAATAGGGAGCGGGTGTGTTAAATGTGGTGTTATCACTTTCACTCTCTCATACTGGTCCCTGGAAGTTCAACATGACACCTCATGGCAAAGAACTCTCTGAGGATCTGAAAAAATAACAATTGTTGCTCTACATAAAGATGGCCTAGGCTATAAGAAGATTGCCAAGACCCTGAAACTGAGCTGCAGCATGGTGACCAAGACCATACAGTGGTTTAACAGGAGAGATTCCACTCAGAACAGACCTCACCATGGTCGACCAGAGAAGTTGAATGCACATGCTCAGTGTCATATCCAGAGGTGTTCTTTGGGAAATAGATGGATGAATGCTGCTAGCATTGCTGCAGAGGTTGAAGGGGTGGGGGGTCAGCCTGTCAGTGCTCAGACCATACGCTGCACACTGTATCAAATTGGTCTGCATGGCTGTCATCCCAGGAGGAAGCCTCTTCTAAAGATGATGCACAAGAAAGCTCACAAACAGTTTGCTGAAGACAAACAGACTAAGGACATGGATTACTGGAACCATGTCCCGTGGTCTGATGAGACCAAGATAAACGTATTTGTTTCAAATGGTGTTAAGTGTGTGTGACGGCAAGCAGGCGAGGAGTAGAAAGATGTTTGTCTTGCCTACAGTCAAGCATGGTGGTGGGAGTGTCAACATCTGGGGCTGCATGAGTGCTGCCGGCACTGGGGAGCTACAGTTCATGGAGCGAACCATGAATGTCAACATGTACTGTGACATACTGAAGCAGAGCATGTTGGCAGTATGCCATCATGATAACCACCCCAAACGCACCTCCAAGATGACCACTGCCTTGCTAAAGAAGCTGAGGGTAAAGGTGATGGACTGGCCAAGCATGTCTCCAGCCCTAAACCCTATTGAGCATCTGTGGAGCATCCTCAAAGGTTGGAGTAGTGCAAGGTCTCTAACATCTATCGGCTCTGTGATTTCATCATAGAGGAGTGGAAGAGGACTCCAGTGGCAACCTGTTAAGCTCTGGTGAACTCCATGCCCAATTGGGTTAAGGCATTGCTGAAAAATAATGGTGGCCACACAAAATATTGGCAGTTTGGGCCCAATTTGGACATTTTCACTTAGAAGTGTACTCACTTTTGTTGCCAGTGGTTTAGACATTATTGGCTATTAATGGCATTAATAATTATTTTGAGGGGGCAGCAGATTTACACTGTTATACAAGCTGTACACTCACTACTTTACCTTGTAGCAAAGTGTAATTTCTTAAGTGTTGTCACATGAAAAGGTATAATAAATTATTTACAAAGATATTAGGGGTGTACTCACTTTTGTGAGATAGTGTATATGCTCATGCTTAATAAAAGAATCGCACAAAAACAGAAATAAGAAATACATTACAGATGAATTATTCTTAAAAGCTCATAAATGTGTTTTCATTCATTTTTTAATTCTACACTGATTATATTTGGCTGTTCAGTAATCATACGGTATGTAAGTCATCTTGGAGTAATTTCTTCTACAGATAGTATTCATATAAATAATTATACTTCCCATATAGAATAACCTTTGGATAACCCTCCTTGCAGGCTGTTCCATGTTTTTTTGCCTATAAGATGCTCAAACTAAAAATAGAATTGAATTTAAAAAAATTCAGTTCAGCCTGAGAGAGCACAACATAATTGTACTTTAGATGTGGATTTTTGTAAAGAAGTTTATGTCCAGAGGGATTTCTTACAGTAGATGTATTCTGAAAACAAGGCTGCAGAAAGGACTGTTTGTTTGCTTAGATTATTTTTTAAAGGATGTATCTAATGCAAGGGTCTTTTGTGTTAAACTTCACCCTTAAACACAAGAATTTTAACAGATTTGTATATATATATATATATATATATATGTGAAATAATTCCCCCCCGTTAAAATATTCATATTTTCTTGCTTTGCTGCCTGAAATGAAGCCAGACACAATTATTGTTTTATCCAGCTGTTTTTACTCAGTGCAGCTTATAACATTCAAGTGAAAGATATAACACCAACATGTCAGAAAAATTCAAAAACAGAATCACTGAGTTGTAAAAAGGATTACTCCCTCCTAAAAATGACTTGTCAACTGAATCAGGTGTAGCTAATCACCTTGGCACACAAAGCCATTTCACTTTCAAATGTAACCAGTAGAGTTGGCAAACAGTTTGACCCAAACATCACCTGTTCTGCGAACACCCGAATTTTCAGGGCGTTCAGTAGGTCTTCGCCCCAATGAACGCCCTGTAATGCACTGTGCGCTGCACAGTGCATCCTGAGCATTGATTGGGCAAAACTTTGGGCCCCCCTCCTGAACCATACCAGGCCACATGCTTTCAACATGGGGAGGTGGATGCTTTGGGGTGGGGGGTCATTACAATATGACTTGAGTCACAATTGTATACGCTATATTATTTTTTCTTTATTTGCTTTTTTCCCCCATGAAAGTGGAGTTACCAAGTAATTGACAAAAACTGTTTCTGTGTTTTTATTCCTTCTTGTCACTTTTTTGGTGAATGGGTAGGGGTGGGGTATGTACCCCATACTCATTCTCATGGGGTGGTGATCTAGGGGCCGCCTTCTTAAAGGGGGTTTCCAGATTATGATAAGCCCTCTGCCTGCAGACCCCCACAACCACAGCCCAGAGTTGTGGGGAAGAGACCCTTGTCCCCATCAACATGGGGACAAGGTGCTTTGGGGTGGGGGGGCAGAGCCCCATTTGCCCCAAAGCACCCAAAGAGGCCTGGTATTGTTCAGAAGGAGGGGGTGTTTGCTCACTGCCCTTTTCTGGCCTGCCAGGCTGTGTGCTCAGATAAGGGTCTGGTATGGTGTTTGGGGGGACCCCACACCGTTTTGTTTATAATTTTGCCATTAGTTTTATCTAGTGCTGGCAATTTAAATGCCATTTATCTTTTTCTTTAGAAATATCAGTTTTTCTGCAGAATTTCAGGCTGCAAAGCAACAAAATGTGTTAAGGGGGGGATTCTTTTCTATACCCATTGTATACAATACATGTTATACAGCTTGCAGGAATTCATGATAAATTAAATTATTAAAGTGACTACTGAAGAGGTTCCTTCAAATTCCTCTCTGCTATGGCTGAATTGCACCTGTTCTAGGCAAAGCTCCAACATTTCCAGGTAGTGCACTTGATCTTTCCCTTCTACATGTAGCCAATGGCCCCCATAGGGGTGGCTGGTATTTGTGGTTCACCTGTCACTCTGCCCTCAATCACACATTTTTCCTTTCATCCGAAGACACTGAACAGGGCGGTACTTTGTTTTTGTTGTTTTATTGAGGGAATAAACTTGTATGGGGTAGGGACGACTGTGGGATGCCCAATAGATCAAAAAATAAGACCGTATTATATACACCTCCGTATATACACTTCTTCTTCCTCCAGCACTGACACTTGCTGACTGTTACACTCCTTCACTTCTCTCCTGCACAACACTTGCTTTTTCAAGGTGAGGCCTGAAGGGATATTTATCAGACCTCCATTACATCTTCCTCCGCCCTGGCTAGCACATGGTGAGGCCTGCATTTTTGCTGGCAGGGCCTCTGGACCCATTACAGGTAAGGTCCATGGGCCCTCGAAGTGCAGCTGAGTATAAATGTGCTAGCAGGGTTTGATAGACTACTGCTCCCAGCCCATCCTCTTCCAGGCCCCACCGGCCTACTTTACTGTCCAATGACACCGCTCCTCTGACCTCCACAGACTGTCCACTGTATCCTCCCAGCCTGCTCCAGCCCTCTTCTCCAACTTCCAGGGTCTGTCACTCACTGACATCGGTGGATCCTTTAAAGAGTCTTTCCTGTGGCCTCTCTGTTGCTCTCCTGCTCCCTTGTGCCACTCCAGGAAATCTCTCTCCTCCTGGCTGCACCCCAGCTCGCAGGCCTCTCAAGGTCACTCCCCCAGACTGGGGGCTCTCAGATGAGGCCTCTGCAACCTCCTCTACATCTCCACTCTTCCACCTGACACTCTCCACCCCCAGCTGGGCAGACAACAGTATTTAAGGAGGCCTGCCCCCTGCCAATCCAGGTTGGGGATTGGTCAGGGCTCCTTAACATACCTCTGGACCCAAAGGGGAGGAGTAACCAAGGGATGTCTCTAGCACTTCCTGGGCCACTCCCCTGCCCAAATCAAAACATTTAGCCTTGCACAACAGTCAGGCCTGACTAAATTTGCCTCTCCTAGCAAAAATCTATCACTACAGCATCTATTCACTATGGGGGTGTTACACTCATCCCCCCCCCCAAACCTCAGCTGGTCCTTAGCTGATACATTTTGAAAAATGGCTCTTGGGCCAAAGAGCAAGGGCATCCCAAAGTCAAAAATGGGAAGGGGGAAAAGGGAACTAACTTGGAGGGGATAATATGAATAAATAAGTACAAAATTAAATATACTGTCTGCACATTATTTACATTTGCACATTACAACAATCCTAACTATTGATTCCTGTAGCTAGCAGCACACAATCACCGAGCCAGAGCACTTCTCCTGGGAGAAAAGTACTCTGCTTACACAGTAGTAGAGAAGAAGTTTTGCCTCTCGCTGGAAGGGAATGAACAGCCGCCCCATTCCAGGGATCCTAAAAGAAGAAACAAGAACTACTAAACTACAACTAACTAAACAGCACACAGGTCAGCTGGAAGGGGGTTATAAGCCTTCCAGCCGAGCAACAGTAAACCAAACACAACACATTGGTTTCCTCTGCCACCTGTCTGATCTGTTGGTGAGGGGTTATATCCCACCAGCAGAAGCAGTAAAGAAAAATAAAGGCATGTATGTCAAACAATTAGAATTTTCTTAGAGTCCTAGATGGGAGGAGCCCCTCCCCAGACAAATAGGCTTTGAAAAAATTTAGAAGGCCAGAACACACCTCATCCCAGTGTTCTTTCAATAAGCCAAGTCTCTACCTCTTAGCAAGGTTAGGGGAGAAACAAAACCACAACCCCTGCAGTCTTCTGTTTCTTTGGCCTCCACAAAGAAAGCTGTAGTCCTCCAACAGTCTCTTCAAATGTAGAAGCGAGGGTCAGGCAGCCTCATCCTGCTTTCCCCTTCTCCCCTGATGGAAATGGAATAGCTCTTTGCAGGTTGATTCGGCTTCACCACAAGGACCATACCTCCATAAATTGCATGCCCCAGTCCCCATTCTTGCTTTAACTCCACAAAGTGGTTCCACACGTCACAGTCCTGCCATCACAGGGATTTGGGGACATGCAAATATTCCCATATAATCTTGTCCTCCCACTCTCCTCTGGAGCTCTCTATGACATCCATGATATGGGGAGGGACGTATGGAAAGTCTAGGCCCCGCTCCAAGGCAACTTTGCATTGTATCGCCCATTGGAACTACTTTACCTTCCCTCTCCCCGGCCGGATCAGGGGGTCAGGGGATCTGATCACCTGTTGCCGGAAGCTACTTGCCCTGGTCTGGGTAGTGGAGGGCCTATTAAGGAACAGCTGACTGTGGGTGATAGGGATTCCTGCAGCTTCATCCGTGTCTGGTTCAGACTCTGGTTCTTTCTTGTCCTCGGATGTAGGTTCCAACCCATGGGACCCTCCTGTCTCCCACTCTTCTTCATCTGGACTTTCCTCGGGGGAAGACCATTCTACAAGTCTTTCAAGGGACCCAAACTCAGCTTGAAATCTGGGGGAACCCCAATCAGGCTGCCTATCTCCTGGTTCCTCTTCCAGCTCACCAGAGGGCACCTCTCCCTCCTGCACTATCTCCGCTGGACAGGGAATAGCTATGGGCAGACTTATGGCCAGTGTAGCTGGGCATTCTAGTTCCTGCTGGACAGTACTTACAGATCCTAGGGCCATCAGTCACAATAGTCCTTTCTTTCCTTCCCTTTTTGGTGTTCGCGGTGGAAACGCTAGGCTGCAAATCCTCTCTGCCTTAACGGGGTGGCTCCAGGCCTGCTCCGGCCTTCCGTAATCTCTCTGGCCGTAGCATGCGGAGACCTGACCGTAGGTCCACATTGAAGTAGCGTGGATCCTGCTGAATGTCCATCCGCCGCATTAATGGCTCGTAGCAATGGCCACACCTTGCCCATGCTTCCACTACTGTTGTTGGCATCTGACCTCCTGGGCAGAGCAGGCACAGTCTTTCCATCCCATCCACCACCCCAAGGTCAAATCCCCTGTGGTTCTCAAGTCTGACACCAGTGTCCACGAGTGTCTGTTCCAGCAACCAAGTGAGAGCTGGCAGCAAGCGTCCGCCCTCTGCCATTTTCCGCAGCCTCATGGTCTCTGCTGGGCGCAGGCAAACTTTCATCTCCTTCAGGGTGTGGCTCCCCCTCCTTACTTCCAGATAGGCTGGCGCCACTGAATCTGGTCGATTCTTTCCTGGTCACACTGCTGTAACCCCTAATGTGCAGGATAGAAACTTGCAGGCATGCTGGCTTTTGCAGAACTTGTCTGGACATGCTGGCGATGGTTGCCAGTAGCAATGGTGATTTTAGTAATGCTCCTTGTCCTCCTGTATGGGACTACTCCAACACAGTCTCTCCCCTGCGCTCCAGCCTGCTTACCTTGATCACTATTAGCAACAGGAGACAGTCCCAGGCACACTTTACCATTGAAAGCAGGATTTTTGAGCACAAGTTCAGTGGGCCCAGCACTTGCAGGGTGCTGGCCATGTATAGCATCCAGTGATGAATGTCCAGCCTCGGCAGGGCTCGGGACATATTTGTAATCCATAGGCGCATTCGCCTGCCGTAGTTGCCACGGGTGATAACACACGTTAAAAGTCACTGAATTGCAGGATAGAGACATTCAAGTGTCCACCCCAGCACCGGTTGAAGCAATTGGGTAAATGGGAGCAGCAATTGGCAACTGCTTCCGCTGGTTACTATGGGTTATGCCACATTTGTACGAACTTTACTGTTTTATCAGGCAAACACACAAGTCCTTCCCTGGGTTCAGTCCACATTAACAATAGAACAGATACAGTTCCTTGGCTCAATTCTCTTGCAGTTTCTAGGGGTAATGACTGCCAGCTTTACAGATGAATCCTGGACAAGCCCCCAAATGTAGCCAATGGCCCCAGTAGGGGTGGCTGGTAGTTGTGTTTCACCTGCCACTCTGCCCTCACTCAAACATTTTTCCTTTCATCTGAAGTCACTGAACAGGCCAGTACTTTGTTTTTGTTGTTTTATTGAGGGAATGAACTTGGATGGGGTAGGGACGACTGTGGGATGTCAAAATAGGACCATACTATATACATCTTGTACTCGTATATACACTCCTTTTTCCTCCAGTCCTGACACTTGCTGAACATTATACTCTTTCATTTCTCTCCTGCACAACACTTGCTTTTCAATGGTGAGGCCTGAAGGGATATCTATCAGACCTTCATTACATCTTCCTCCGCCCTAGCTAGCACATGGTTAGGCCTGCGTTTTTGCTGGCAGGGCCTCTGGATTTCCTATTACAGGTAAGGGCAATGGGCCCTCAAAGTGTAGCTGAGTTTAAATGTGCTAGCAAGGTTTGACGGACTACTGCTCCCAGCCCATCCTTTTTCAGGCCACACTGTCCTACTTTAATGTCCAGTGACACCACTCCCCTAACTGGCTCCTCTGACCTCCACAGACTATCCACTGTATCCTCCCAGCCTGCCCTGTCCCCACTTCTCCAGCTCCCAGGGTCTGTCACTCACCGACACTGGTGGATCCTTTAAAGAGTCTTTCCTGTAGCCTCTCTGTTGCTCTCCTGCTCCCTTGTGCCACTCCAGGATCTCTCTCTCCTCCTGGCTGCACCCAAGCTCCTAGGCCTCAAGGTCAACCCCCCCAGACAAGGGGCTCCCAGGTGAGGCCTCCGCAACCTCTGCTACATTTTCACTCTTCCACCTGACACTCTCCTTTCCCAGCTGGGCAGACCACAGCATTTAAGGAGGCCTGCCTACTGCCAATCCAGGTTGGGGATTGGTCAGGGCTCATTAACTTACCTCAGAAAGTCCCACCTACCCCCTGAAGTGTTATAGGAAATATAGCAAAAGCACAGCTTTGAATGGAGGAGAGTCCCTGTTCGGATAATTGGATTTTACCATACTTGGCCAGATGTTATTAAAGAGAAGAGGTAGCTCAATTTGACACCGAGGATATTAAACAACAAAGGCTCTACTAAACCTGTAGGGGTCTTCATTTGATGTGAGAGGCTGGGGCACACTATTGGTGTACTGCGGATGGTGGAAGCAACTGTCACTACACGTTTATGAACTGTTTTTTGCACTCGATTGCACATCTAATTACCAAAGAAATTTTGCATAAGCACTTTAAGTTACTTTTGCTGAAATCTGTAGATGGGGGAAGCAACTGTCACTACACGCATATGAACTTACTTTTTGCACTTTTACTACTTTTTTACACAAGCACTTCAAGTTATTTTTGTTGATATCGTATAATGTGGAGTATTTTTGTACAAGCACTTTTTGTATTATTGCTACTTGCATTATTGTGTTTAAGTAATTTTCTGGTGCTCACGCTTATTTGTACATTCATGTTTTTTTTTACTGTCTATGAATTATTTGTTTACTTTATTTATTTGAGTAAGCAGCACATTTATTTACTTTATTTAATATCTATTGTGTGGGAACACTGTGTAATGTTGGCAGCCGCTCTCCGTGTTGCAGCCTGGTTTGCGCATTCGTTTGTTTTTGTTTATTGAGTTTAAATTTCCAGTGGTCCACATCCAGTATTATTTCACTTCCACCATTTAAAAAGAAGAAATGTTAAGGAACCATAGCACATAGAAATAAATCCTAGCCTGTCCTACTCTAACTACATATCAAGTCCCTTCCTAGCAGTCAAATGGACCTTGTATCCAAAATAGTAGCTTCTGACTTGCCAAACATCGCTGTCACACAAAATCTCTGTTTGTAGCCAGATGTTTGGACTTTCTTACATTTAGAGAGACAGAGCAAGGAGGGCAACTGTCTTGTCTATCATAAACAATCTTATTGGTTGCAAAATTGATCTTGATTAGGACATATTCTCAGAAACAAACCACACTCTTTCCTTACCAAACATGTGAAAACATGTTTGCCCTTTGCAGCTTTCTCTGTTTTTGTAGACAGCATTATTCTTTTTTTTTTTTTCTTCATTTGTGCAGACAATTACAAAATGTTAGATATAGATATGAATTAAAAACCTAACCATTCACATTCAGTAACTGATTGTGCAGCATTTAACTGTAATGACTGTAGTGAAGCTACTTCTTTTAGGCCTTCACCTGGGTCTCAAATTAGGACTAACTATGAACTACTTGAACTCAATAATATTTTTAGGCTTTTGGTTAACATTTACAACAGTAGGGGCTACATTTCTAGTCTATAAACTGCTTTCACCTTCCTGCTTAGCCCCACATTTTTTTAGAGATGCTGTTCCAGGGTCAAAAAATGACTTACATTGTATGGGATACTTTTAGGAACTCAAACTCCGACCTCCTGTCTTTAGGAGTGCTAATTTATATATGTCCCCCAGCTCTTTAAACCTTCTAGTGCATTTCTGTCTTGTTGTTATATATATCTCTTGGAGGGGTATGGGCCTTAGGCTTAAAGCATTTCTTAACCCAAAAAAAATAAAAAATACAGATCCTGGTCCCTTAAAGCAGATTAAACAGCACAGTGCTTGTGCTATGTAATCTGCCCCTATAAACTGTAAAAAAAACCCTGAACCTGACATTTCCTGTATCCCCCTCTCTGCATAGACAACAAAGCCAGGGCTTCTGAGCCCTGGCCACTGTTGTCTGTGACATCAGCAGCCCTGCTCTCGGCTCTCATCTCTCCCCCTCCTTGCTGCTTGTGTCTCTGTAAATGCCCCTCTGGCCGCTATCACCACCATTAGCAGGATATAAAAATTAAAAAGTCTAGACCAGCCCCTCTATTAGAGGCTGGCATAGCACACTGTGTTAGCTGTTAGAAAAAAACGAGGCTTCTAAATACCTGTTTGGCCCAATCTTCAGGCCAGTCACATGACTTCAGGCCAGTTTCCAGGGCTACTGCAGGAGGGGCTGAGCGGCCATGTGATCTCCCCAGCTGACAGCAGATGGAGATCTCATTCCCTCCTGCAGTATCCATCCATCGGAGCTAAATGGGGCCATGGGTCATGTGATCGGCCTGAAGACAGCCCTAAATAGGTATTTACAACAATCGTTTTTTAAGAAAACTGTCACAGTGTGCTATGCCAGCCTCTAATAGAGGGGCTGCCATAGAGTTTATTATGTGAGTTCACAAACACTTTAAAATGTAAGTGTGGGCAAAATCTAAAAAACTAATCAACACAGTACTCCAATACATGCACAAACTGCACTAAAACCCCAAGCAGTTTTGTCAGCCCAGCCTGATTCCTTCCCTGACACCCATCACCTCATCAGCTCACACTGCTCTTCTCATTTTCCTAACTCCTTGTTTACATTTCTAGCACTCATTCCCCTAACTGCTTTGTTTTTTTAAATACCTCAGACTGTCTACTTTCCAAAGAGGGTCATTTGGGGGTTGTACAGTCCTGGCATTTTAAGGGCCTCAAGAAATGAGAAAGGCCGTCATTACATCAGGATTGATCAAGTTTTAAATATATATACTGTGCCATAGTTTTTAGATCCTAATTTCAAACAAACCAATTAATTTATATTTATTGGAATTTTTTACCAAACAAGACATGTAGCAGAATACATTTTGGTCAAAATGTATGATGAAATTTGTCTTTATTGGATATGTTTTATAACAGAAAGCAGAAAATATTAGGGTTTTTTTCAAAATTATTTTTGTTTATAAAGCAAAAAATAAAGAAAACAGTGGTGATAAAATGCCACTAAATAAATTTCTATTTGCATGAAAAAAATATATAACTTTCATTTGCGTACTGTGTTGCTTGACTGCGCAATTGCCAGTTAAAGTAGTGCAGTGCTGAATAGCAAATAATGGTCTGGCCATGAAGGGGTTAAAACCTTCAGGAGGTCAATTGGTAAGCCTTGTTCTTTTTATTTTTCTTCACCATTCACCATTTAGAACAGTTTAGCAGACTGCTGGTTATGCTATTTTCTGTTACAATAGTTTTTATTGAAACATTTTTTATAAACATCACAGGATAGAGCGGCAAACAATCCTTGCCATGCTCAAATCATTTAACAATACAAATACATAAGGAACAAAGGGGAGGGGAAGTTGGGGGGAGGGGGGAGAAACGTAATCAAGGCTTCCTGAATAAGACAGGTCAACCTTGGTGGCAGATATAGGCACAAGAGCGAACATGAGGACCAGACATTAAGCAGGTGGTTGTATAATGGAAACCCACAAGGCCCTATAGATCTGTCCACTATACACCCATAATCCTAAAAGCTTGAACAACAATATCGCAAAACCTTTATGAAATATTCTTCAAACAGTCAAACTTTTATCTTAGGTTGTAGGCTGCAGTTACCCTCTCCATTGTCAGAACACAATGCAGGCTTTTAGGGGAAATGTGACTCCCACTACTGATTGTTTGTGAAAAATAGGTAGAGTAAGGGGTAAAAGGGGGAAGAATGGAAAAAAGAATGAAAAAAATAGAGAGGAAAAGAAGGTGAGTCCGTCCGGGAGTCTATTGCCAGCCGCTCCTGGAATCATCACCATATGTCTGGGACCTGCAAATAGGCAAAACAAGGTGACCATATTTTGTCAAAAATTCCTTTTTTCATCTTGCAAGACACTAACCGTTTTTTCATTTAGCATTGTCCATGTTAGTTTACACTTCATTAAGGCCATGTCTATAACTGGACTTTTACAGGCAGTTGCAATAGCAATTTTGGCTGCCAGGAACAGGAAATATATTAAGGTTTGTGTGTGCCTTGGGACATTTTCGACTGGTTTATTCAGTAGGGCAATACTTGCGTCTTTAATAATATTGACTTATGTAACTGAAAGAATAAAAGAGAGCACTCTCATCCAAAAATGGCACACTTTAGGACAAGTCCCCCATGTATGTAAAGGTGTGCCTATCTGGCTACATCCTCTGAAGCAGGAGGCCGACGAGCCAGGAAACATTTTCGAGAGGTGTTCCAGTACCAGGTACCATCTAGCATGCACTTTGTAGCTAGCCTCAATCAAAGCCATGTTTAAAATGCCTTTGTGAATTTGTGTGCTCCATTTATGCCAGTCCTCCACCTTAGGAGATATGTCCAGGTCCCTATCCCAGGCCATCTGATAATTCAACTTGGCCATAGGATTGGAGAATAGTTTATTTAGCGTGGAGATACCCCTCGCATAGAGACCTCCTGCATGCACCTACTTTCGGACATGGTGCGTACTGCTAGATCTGGCCTGGACTTCTGTAGCATTTAAAGGAAATGATAAATTTGCTGTAGATGGAAATGTTCTAAGGGGCATCTCCAGACTGTGTACGAAGTGCGCTAGAGAGTGTAAACCTCTATGATCAATATAGTCCCCAATGCGGTAAAGGCCCTTAACCACCAGTCAAAGCCAACAGCTTGCTGGTTATGCTGTTTTAATCTGACCAAATCCACCACAAGTTACCAGTAGATTCTTTAGCCCCAACTGGGAATCAAGGTTTAGAGCTGTTTTAAACTTTCTCTTTCAGTATTTTTATTAGGTAAGTCAAGAAATACATATGAAACAGCATTTCAAAAACATAAAAAACATAAGTGGATATGGCTCAATAAATCAGTCAGACCATACTAATAACAGATGGCTGTGTTTACAGTATATTTAACCAAAAGAAAAAAAAGAATGAAAAAGATTATACAGAAACTGGAAAATATTAAAGCAAACCGGATTAGACTCCCAAAATACTAATCTAGCTCGACCTTATCTTTGGGAGATCTGGGCCCAAGTACCCAGGTTCACCCCGGGTGGGAACATACTGTGGACCAGGGGACCCCAACCAACACAATCCAGGTGGTTTAACAAGTGGTCGAGGTATTATAGAGAATAGATATAACCTTGAGTCAAATCCAATAACCTGACCCTAGAACCAAGATGAGGTCAACTTGTCTTCCATTGGAGGAAGCAATATTACAGGAAGGAGTGGGGATAAGGTTCCACTCTTGGGCAGATATGTGTCTTAGTGAATGTGGAAACCTTAGGAGATTCCCAGCTGTTTTAAACTTTATAGCTCTTTATTGAGTTGTTAAAACAACTGTGAAATGTCAGGAAAAAATTACCTCTGGTGTAAAGGGGAATATATTTGACTTGTGTTTTTTCTTTTTGCAACTTCTAGAAAAGCTCATTGTCTGACTCATAAAGTACTGTGCAAGCTAGTATTTCATAAGAGAACAACTGCCATAGTTCTAAACATGTCAAAAGTGCCATGTTACTGAGTACATCTTCACCATGCTTCTGTGCTTAAAACAAAAATGCCACCCAACTATTTATGTTTGTTTTAGATTTGTTGTTACAGTTTACTGTCATGTTATTTATTGTAACTGTAATTTTATTTGCGTTCATATTTTTTTAATCACTTCATTTCATTCTCCCTCTTTTCTCCTGTGCTGTCCTACCAAGAGCTGCAGTATTTATCATAAATTCCAAAGTACGGTCCTATGGATTTAAAATGACAGTATGTTATATATAGTCAAGAAAGACAGATTTGTGTTAACTTGTTCGTAACTATCACTACTGTTTTGGCAAACCATACTTTGTTAATCCAGTGCATTTCTGTATGTCTTGTATTTCTATTGTTTATAAATAAAAAAAAATACTGTGAAGAATATACATATTGCTCTGGTTTCCTCTGACGATGCGTTGTGACGTGAAACGTGTTGGGTGGGGCCACGAACGTGTGATGTCATCAACGCCTGCCGATGCCGGTTGTCGGTGAGGCCATCCACTATTTGATTGCCTTGTATCTGCTTAAGCAATGTGAGTACCTTTTATGATTTTAATAATAAAGATGTACTACCGGCGTTGACGTTATTTGAGTCCTTTGTTCCTTTTCACTGTATGAGGGCTATCTGAATTAACTTTGGAGTTGTGGCAATTACTAAGCGATGGGTGGCAATTACTAAGTGATCCTTTTATACTGAGACCCTGCTGACCATACTTAACTGATTTGGAGACAACGGCTGAGCATTTCAGGCTCCCTATGTGCTGTTGAGTTCTGTAATTGGGGATCACATCCATCTGCTAAGAGGCTTTATGGTGGCGGTGGGCATGCATGTAAGGTGCATCTCCTAGTTTCTTCATGTGGCTTATTTCTCTTTGGAATATCTGTGAGAAGATTTACCTCAATTTATTCACAAACACGTTTTATCACAGTTTTTCTTTTACAACATGGACTGACCACTTTTTAATCTATCACATTTATGAATGTGTAATGGTTTGTTTAATGTATATACAAGTAACACTCATTAGTATGTTGAGTACATCATAAAAAGCACACTATTTTCTGCATATGTAATACACAAAGGGTAAACAAGTGATATTAAATCCTACTTTTTGTAGCATTTCAGCTGTGCATATCTTTACCCTGTATATAACATCCCCTTTTTTTAAGCTTGACTTTATAGCTGTTCCTGCCAGTCCCATGATTACTGCCCCCACTCCTGTTCTTGGGTCTCCTGGGCCTTTTAGGGTCTTCTGGAGTCATCCTATCATGTTACACATGCATTGTTTGTTTGCATTTAAATAATTTTGCCCTTCTTCAGTCCATAGCTAGGATTAATATGTATAGCTGGCTCTGGAGTATACTGTGGGATGGGATATGGATATGGGGTAAACAGCAGCTTAGGACAGCACAGCTATTGTTACACAAACCTGCAAATGATGCAAACAAAAAGTACTATTTCTCCGCGCCTCAGGGGAAGATCTTCTCTGTAGTGGTGAGGGAGGGGGATGACCAATGTAGTCAACATGGGATAACTTGCTGGCCTGCTGCCACCTGATGGACTGGGTTCATCCCAAACTGAAAAAACAAAGAGGCACAAAGGGGCGCACTGGCCTAGCGCATTATCCTTGATGATGTGGTTTAATTAAAAGCATAAAAACATACTCACAAACAGCTTAGTGCAATACGCAAAAACAGTAAGACAAAGGTTCCACCGTCAACTGTCTCCGACTGGTGGCCTGGATGGAATGGCTAATTCCATCCAGGCCACCAGTCGGAGACAGTTGACGGTGGAACCTTTGTCTTACTGTTTTTGCGTATTGCACTAAGCTGTTTGTGAGTATGTTTTTATGCTTTTAATTAAACCACATCATCAAGGATAATGCGCTAGGCCAGTGCGCCCCTTTGTGCCTCTTTGTTTGTACAAACCTGCAAATGCCTGCAAGCTAATCACAGTAGCCTACAAGAGCCTACAAGAGAGCAATAATCCAGTTTTTCTAATGGGGCTGTTATACAAGTCATATGTGCATTATACATACAGTATATACAGTAAACGTTGCTTGCATTACAACATGACATTCTGGTTTCTGCTTATAATACCTTCTCTAAGTTATGAGAGCTAAGAGCAATTAGTACATTTCTCAGAGACTGCCATTTAATACTTTCATTGTCAGTACAATGTCCCAGCAAAACATTACAATTTCTGTGAAAGCAGACAAGCAGCAAGAACCAGAATTCTTTCCAGATCAGTAACTAAACCAGGTTAAACCATCTTGGAATGTTCAACAGAATTATGAGGCTGATAAAAAAGAACTTCTGGTTAGTGTTAATCACTTTTGGTCTAAAACAGTTGATTGCATGCCATCCCTTTCTTAACCTTTTCATAAGGTACTGCAACTAGAGGGCTCTCTCAAAAATGTATTGCTACCTATGAGAGTTATCGGAGATCACGGTATGCCTTAACCCCTTGACTCCGACTTCACACAAATATGTGGCTCCACTAGACTGGGCTTTTCATCATCGGACCATATATTTGAGTTTCTCCCTTCATGGTGGGAGCACGCTGCCAGCACAGAGACCGGGGTATTACCAAGACAGAGAGAAAAAAAGTGTGTGCAAAAAAAATAATAAATAATGATAATAAAAAATAAAAATACAAAAAAATACCTAGATCAAGGTTTGATCAAGGTCAGTGCCAGAGTTAGTGTTAGGGTCAAAGGTCAGGGTCAAAGGTCAGGGTCGCTATTTTTTGGACAGAATTTTTTTAATTAATATCAATGTCAGTAAGTGTCAGTGTGTTTTGGATTAAAACATGCTAAACATGCATTAATGTTTCTGGGCTGTACTATGGGTACAAACAACAGCTAACATATACATATGTGGTATTGCTGCGATAATCATGAGCAGTAGAATTTATTTTGGGCTTTTTTTGGTGGAAGGTTATGGTAGTTGCAAGAAAGATACAGCTACATTTTTAACAAAAGATTTTTTTTTCTTTTACTATTTTTGTCAGTTTTCCTTTGATAATAAAAAAGGAAATATCCATTACCATTTACCACCAAATGAAAGCCCAATTGTTCTGAAAAAAAAACAGGGTTTAATCCACCTGGATACGCAAAGTGGTTTTGATGATATGTACGGTTTTACTAACACATGTCAAAGTTGCAAAATTGTGCTTAGGCATTAAGATTTGTTTTACCCTTAGGTGTGAAGGAGTTAAATATGGTAGCATATTAAAGCACTACAGCACTGAAGTGTCACAGGAAGAATTAAAGGGATTTGATGAGCTTAATCTAGAGAGAGACAGTTTAGTTTACTATTACAAACAAAGACAAAGGCAGTGGCAGAGGTGACAATCAAAAAACTTCATGAATCTAAATCTCATTGCTCTGTATCTATGAGACACTCCTCCAGATCAGCCAAGTCTCTACAGTCAATATATCTGAAGTCCATGAAAAGGCTGATTCTGAACCGACTAGACCTCCTCACAGAGTATCTATGTCTCGTTACTCTAAATCTAAGTACTTCAAAAAACTAACAGTGGAGACGGTGACGGAAACAGAAACAAACATTATCATTTGATTTGACAGAGAGAGATCTAATTCGAGTAGTTTAGGGAAATTAAGAAGGACACTGTGAAGTCACGACATCACGAAATTATACGATGGTATAAATTGAGGAAGTGTGGATTCCCATTTTGTTTAGAATTACGGATTCGTGTTAAAACGTTGAAACTGTACACAATCATTTTGGCATGTATAGTAGTTTTGGTGAAACGCATAGGTCCACCTAATTTGG
>BLSH010441250.1:141467-155025 GCA_018402905.1 Glandirana rugosa
CATACGTGTGAGACCCCCGAGTGGTCTTGAGACCTTATTTTGTCGGAAAACATGGTTTCGCGGTCGCGTTCCCGAGGTGAGGGACAAACACAGGGTCTACGGAGTTCCCAATTTGTAGAGGTCGAGTGTAGTAGTATTCCCTATTTGTATCTTTCGGGAGTATCGCATAGTAACCATTTTTGAATAAAATAAGTTTCATTTTTTAGTATGAGCTGGAGATGTTTAACCCTTGAGGCATCTGGGACACAAACAGGGAGTGGAGCCCTTGCGCTGGCGCTTTGGTACAAAAGGCTGTTTTATTCCAGAGTTCTGGTGAGCCCCCAGAGTGTGCATACACGCGTGGTGTTTTGAGGTGGAGGTCACATTGGAAGTTAAGAAGCTGTATGTTCACCCAAGCGGACTCTCTTTTAACACCAAGCACTTTATTCATTTTTATTCATTTTATTCATTCTCTGATCCATTTATATATTTGTTTGATCAGATTGGTAATTTGCACGGAGCACTTTGATTATAAATGCACTGAACTTTATTGAGCGCTGCTATCACTTTGTTGGACTTTTAAGTGACTTTTTATGGTTTATTAATTCTTTTACAGCAGCAGCTGACTTGCGCATTATTTATGTTTATGTTTATGTTTATATGTATATTCACAATTTTATTTCTTTGTGTGTATTAATTTAACATACAAGGTCCATTGATATAATTTATTAGCGCGGTGGTTTCACATTTATATTATAGAGCTTCTAATGTGTGTATGTATTACATCTTATCCATGCCCATTTGGGAGAACTTTGATCAGAAGATGAACTAACATGTGAGGTGCATATGGTTTGTTAGACAGTGGTTTAAAAAAAGCAGTCCCTGGTCATTAGTTGTATGTACTGTGAAGTAATTCATTCTCAAAGATCACAAATGAGAATTCTGAAGTTGGGTTTTAGTCAGCTTACAACAGCACAGAAGCACCTGCTGTGTGTTTATAATAAAAAGTTGGCAGGCTACCAAAATTCTCAATTTCAGTGCCTCTGTTGTGAGTTTTGAAAATTTATTTCTCTGCAATGCCTACAGCTACAGGGGTGAATGAGGGCTTGTTGAAAAGTGCTTTTGCTGTTTATTTTAGTATATATCAATAATTAAGTGTGGGCAGTTCTGGAACAGGTTCATTTTGCAGTGACATTGGTACAGAGATATTTTTAAGTCAATAGACATAGTGTAGTTAAGGCACATATACCCGTGCATACAGTACATGTTAACTTATTTACATACTGTATGTTATATTTATACATATGTAGTTTAATATGTTTTAAATGGCAATGCTGTTTTTGACCTCCAGTCTGGCCCTGTGTGTAGCTAGTGTTGTCAATGTATTAGGTTGATTAAGAACCTCATTTCCTTTTTTCTATGTTATCTTGAGACTTCTTAAAGGTGGCAGATACTACTGCTCCCTTGTATAGCAATCCAAAATATTATTTTAATGCATAAATCACTTTGAGGAAGGAGTGGTTGTCATGCTCTTTGGACTAAGGGATTGTAAAATGAACATGAACATGGACATGGTTCTATAGCACATTATATATTAGTTTGAGGAACAGTATATGCATTGCACTTTTTATGATTTATTGATATTATGTTTATGGAGTATTTTTGGGACAAATTGTAAAGTTAGGGATTGTTAGGGATTTCATGTTTTTAGCACTGTATCAAATACTCTTTATAATGTTATAGTATTATGTATTGATATAATATTGAATTTTGGAATATATACTGTATATATATCAGGTAAGGGATGGTATTGTGTAAGAAAGCCCAGAACTATTTATAACCCAGAAAAAGTGTTTCATGTTCTTGTCTCATGGTGACCACATCATATTTTTACATTTTATCTGAGTTTATAATTGTATTTGCAAATATTTTCTTTAGATGGTTTTAACTTCTTAAAGGAATTGTAAAGTCAGAAGGTTTTTTTTTTATCTTAATGCATTCTATGTATTAAGATAAAAAGCCTTCTGTGTGCAGCAGCCTCCCGACACTTACCTGAGGTCCCTCTCTGTCCAGCGATGTCCATGAGTGTCTCAGCTGTGACTCAGTTTGGGTGTCCCCATAGCAAATTACTTTCTGTGGGGGCACTCAACAGAGGGAGGGGCCAGGATCACAGAAGAGAAGGATCTGGGCTGTTCTGTGCAAATCCACTGCAACAGAGTAGGTAAGTATAACATGATTGTTATTTTTAAAGGAAAGAAAACGAGACTTTACAATCACTTTAAATTTTGATTGTAATAGCAATCAAGAATATCATTGTTAGAAAATGCATCAGTTATGCAAGGTCTATTGATTGAATCAGAGAAAATAAGTAAGGTTATGACAAAGGATGAGTGGAATTGAAAGCTTAAAATTCAGATTTTTCTGTGAATTATGCCTTTTTAGCTAAATGTATTGGGTCTCTAAAGAAGGCAAAATGATGATGGTTTTTAAGGGTGCAATGGGATTTTCAGGGCTAAGGAAGCTTCTTCTAGTTAGCTTTAGAGCTGTCTTTATCAGCAAAGGCATTGATCATAATGTCAGGACTGACATGTTTAGTACAAGCCTTTGTTAGAAAACAAAGCCATTTGATTGTATTTAAAGCAAATGTTGCCTAATCAGTATGCATGGCAGAATTTGAGGATAATGTTCATGAAATTTTAGCGTACGCAAAATCAGGTGATTTCACTCAATTTCAGTGTGGTTGTAGAATGTGTCTTAATAAGGGATGCCTACTAATTAGGACATGCTACAACCACACTAAACATAAACACTAATTTTCCAGTCTGTCCAATCATTTTCTGTTTTGATTCGGATTAAAACAATTTAAACAATGCCATCACAAGCTCTTACTGTTTTTGTTGATGTGATTAAAATATTATTGAAATTTGTGTGGTTACCTTTATTCACAAACACAGGGTGTATACAGCTAATTCCGTAATCTGTCCTCTTTCAGTGTGGGTTTTGTACATTTGACTTAATGTATAAGTGGTAGTGTGAACAGAATAGGAGCACACGATGATGTTGTTTCTTCCCTCTCTGGGTATTGAGTGCTCTATTTTTAAAGCATTATTTGTTAATAATGAAAAACCAGGGAATATGTGAACAGTAAATATAACATTCTAGTGGTCTAGAAGAGAACATGCTTCCATCTGATTTCAATTTTATATGTGCTATAACTAGTCTTCATACTGAGGAACATTTAGATGACATTCTGTTATTTTATATAGCCCAAGGGAGAAATGATGACATTTTCAAATGGCACTGAGTGGAATGCACACAAACAGTGCAAAAGCTTTCAAACATGTAGTGAAGTATAGAATATTGCTAGAAGGAGGATGACTGTAATCATTGCTCTCTGTATTTGTTGGTCATTCAGACACCTGCATGGATTCCAAAGCTAAGTTACCAATCACACACTTTCACATAATCTCTAAAGGCTCTATTTATAAATATTTTTACACACAATATACACAACATTCACCGATAAGTCACTATTGAATCCAGTTACAAAAATGTGCAAATTTTGAGTCAAAGTTATGGAATTCTTGTACTCTGGTTTCCTCCCACACTTCAAAGACATGCTGGTAGGTTAATTGGCTACTGCCTAATTGGCCCTAGTATGTGTATGTATGAATGTGGGTAAGGAACCTTAGATTGTAAGCTCCTTGAGGGCAGGGACTGATGCGAATGTTCAATACATATGTAAAGTGCTGCGTAAATTGATAGCGCTATATAAGTACCTGTAATGAATAAATATATAAATCTTGGATGAAACCATTTACAATAGACTCCTAAATGTGTGTGTGTGTGTGTGTGTTTGTGTGCCTCAGGAGACATGAGAGAGATAAAAAAAATGAGTAACTTAGAAATATTGGTCACAATGGCAATAATGGTGACTGGGCTCCAAGGAAATGAAGGAGACAAAATAGTGTCTCTCCTGATTTCATAGTGCTGTCTCTGTATGTAATTGAGTAGTGTGTTTCAAGTACGCCTCATGTATTGTAGCTCAAACTCCTAACAGTGTATGATCAGAGACTGAGGGTGCACACACAGTGGGTAATGTTGAACAGAACCATGTCTGAGATTAATTGCCCCCCTCTCCAGCCTCCACTGGTCTGCACTTGCACCTTGCTATAAGCAAATATTCACACTTACATCATCACCTCAGCCAACTTGACCCCAGTGATCCCTGCTTCTGTGCTCCATACATGTCTAGAGTTTGACCCTAGACATGTGCAGAATAGAAACATTTATTTTTTTTCCTTTCAGATAGATTTGTTATGTTACTAATTTAATTTTGTTGATTCATTTCAGAATTAGTTTATTTTAGTTTCGTTTTTGCTAAATTTCGTTTTGTTTGTTAATTTTTCTAATGAATTCCAAATATTCTAAACAATTCGAATTTGGATCGGTTGAAAAATGTTTGACCGATTCTAATTCTGTGTGAGGAATAGCTGGTTGTTAAGCAACAGGCCAGAAAGCCGGCCACCACGTCCTTAACAACCGATGATTCGTCAGCTGTCAGCGGGCTTCCCCGCTGAGAGCTGAAATGTAATATAAAAGTCAGAAAGAAAACAGGAGTGGGGTCCTCCCAATCCATACCAGGTCCTTCAGTTATGGTATAGATTTTAAGAGGAACCCCACACCAAAAAAAAAAAAAAAACTATGTGGGGTCCCATACTAGACCCTTATCTGAGCATGCAGCCTGGCAGGCCAGGAAAGGAGGGGGTAGAGTGAGTCCCCCCTCCTCCTTACCATACCAGGCCACATGTCATCATCATGGGGGGTATATGCTTTTGACCGTAGACAAAAACACCCTAGGCAAGAAGAGAGGAATGATTGATATGAATGAGCTTATTACTAGGTGAGACTAGCTGAATTCCAAGATGTTACTGAAGAGGTAGGTACTCACTAGAAAGGAACCACACAAGAAATGTGTAATTTAGTTATTTGATCCAGGCCAATAGCCAACATACGTGATTTAGAGAAACTAATTTTTTATAGGGAAAATTCACCAAACCGTTCCGGTATTTGGTGTAGGGGGTGTAAGAAGTGTGAAGGATCAGTGAAGGAAATTAAGACATCATCAATATAAGGACCATTTTTATGATGTACATTGCCAAAAGTAATTTCCCATATTGGTGGAGTAGAAAAATATGTTCCGCAAGAGCTTCCATAACGATGGCGAAAACCAAGGAGAAACAGAGGTCAACTCTGTTAGATATCGTTTGTTATTATAAATAATATGGTCCATACCCAGCATTGGGCAGTGTATAGAGATTACAGAGAAAGCAAGCAGTTCCATAGGGGGAGATAAATTCTTAAGGGGTAAAATGCATGTGAAAATGTGCATATTGCACAGTTATTGGTGCTTCCATTGAAGTCTATGGGATCAAAATTGTCTGAATATGCTCAGAGAAAGCTCATGTACATTTTTGAGTGTAGGGCATGGAGCATAGAGTAACTGAGTGTACAAGTTTGAACAGGCACACTTAGAAAGAATGTGATTTTGTGTAGTCTGGCATAGTTATGTGTAGTCAGGCATAGAGAAATGAGCAGAAAAACAGTGTTAATGGAGGTTTAAACATTGGGGTTGATTTACTAAAGGCAAATAGACTGTGCGTTTTGCAAGTGCTGTTGCTCCAGAGCTTAGTAAATGAGGTGACTAATTTACATAATGTAATATTTTTAAGGACATACAGGTGCATCTCATAAAATTAGAATAGCATCAAAATGTTATTCAAAAAGTGAAACTCACATATTTTATATAGATGTGTTACACAGAGAGTGATATAATTCAAGCATTTCTATATTTTAATTTTGATGATTATGGCTTATAGTTAGTGAAAACCCAGTATTCAGGATCTCAGAAAATTAGAATATTACATATGACCAAGGATTTTTAATACAGAAATGTTGGCTTACTGAAAAGTATGTCCATGTACATTATAGTATGCACTCAATACTTGGTCGGGGGGTTATTTTGCATGAATTACTGCATCAATGCGGCATGGCATGGAGGTGATCACTGTTGAGGTGTTATGAAAGCCCAGGTTGCCGTGATGATTTGGGAGCCATGTCATCTGCTGGTGTTGGTCCACTGTGTTTTATCAAGTCCAAAGTCAGCGCAGCCCTCTACCAGGAAATTCTAAAGCACTTTATGGTTCCCTCTGATGGCCAGCTTTATGGAGATGCTGATTTCTTTTTCCAGCAGAACTTGGCACCTTCCTACACTGCCAAAATTACCAATGCCTGGTTTAATGATCATGGTATCACTGTGCTTGATTGGCCAGCAAACTTGCCTGACCTAAACCCCATAGAGAATCTGTGGGGTATTGTCAAGAGGAAGATGAGAGACACCAGACCCAACAATGCAGAGAAGCTGAAGACCTCTATCAAAGCAACCTGGGCTTCCATAGCATTTGAGCAGTGCCACAGTCTGATCGTCTCCATGTCACACCGCATTGATGCAGTAATCCCTGCAAAAGGAGCCCCGACCAAGTATTGAGTGCATACTATACTGTGTATGGACATACTTTTTAGTAAGCCAACATTTCTGTATTAAAAATCCTTTTTTTCATTGGTCTTATGTAATATTCAAATTTTCAGAGATGCTGAATTTCGGGTTTTCACTAGCTGTAAGCCATAATCATCAAATTAAAAGAAAGAAATGCTTGAAATATATCACTCTGTGTGTAATGAATCTATATAATCTGAGTTTTACTTTTTGAATTGAACTACTGAAATAAATTAACTTTTTGATGATATTCTAATTTTATGAGATGCACCCGTATATGGTTTTATTTTGTACACTGTTTTAATTCAAAAACTACTCTTCTTTTATTATAAGCTGAGAAATGTGCAATATACAGTACATTGCATATGTAGTATATAATATTATTATTATTCCATTAATACATGGCACCACAAATGAACACTGTAGCCTGAATGTGACAGTGCTGGTCATTTGTATCCTGAAGGCTTTTATTGTCAATGAGGTCTCCAACCTGCATGTGATCATTGTGTCAGAGCTCATTGGTGATCATATGATTAGGAACCAATCTGATTGTTTCCCAATCATCAGTGGCAAATTATCAAGTAAAAATGATAACCTAATGATAATGATGGTGTTTGTAAATGTTGAGCAGCAGCTTAAAAGCAGAAATTAAATTGACAAAAATAAGAAGTGCCAGTAAGTAAAGGAAAAAAATCCTCAGTTATTTCTGTCTGCTAACTACGTGGTCTGGCCATATTTTTCATGATCTGATTTCCTCACTTTCATTTATTGGTAAAGATAACTGTCAGTCCTAAAAAATGTTATAATACATGCAAAATGTTAATTCAATTCAGTTGTTGCTGTTTGGAGGTGAAGCCAAAGTCGTTTTTCTGACATTTCTCTGTCCAGATGACTATTGGAAACACATACAAAGTCTCTATTTGTCACTAAGTTCAATTGATTTTGCTGCATGCCTTCAAGTCAGAGGAGCAGAGTGCAATGAATACAAACAGCCAGTTCTCCAAAACAATGTGACATGAATTAAATACATTGCATTTTCTGCTGAGCTTTTATTACATTCAAATTGGAATAAGCTTTGCGACTGGCTTCTCCAATTTTATGGTTTTGTGTTTATCATCATAACAACTACCAATAGCTCCAAAAATGCATAAAGTCCTTAACAAAATATGTAAGCATATATACAGTGCCTATAAAAAGTATTTATCCTTCATGTTTTATTGTCATAGAACATTCAGTCACGGTAGATTTCATTTTGTTTAGTTTCTTTTTACACTGATCAACAGAAATATGCAATATACTCTTTAATGTCAAAGTGAAAACAGATCTCTGCAAAATGATTTAAACAAATTGATACAAATATAAAAAAATGAATAGCATTAGTATACACACCCTTTATGATGACATATACAGTATAAATCATTATTGGTGCAGCCAATCTTTTCCAAAGTCACATAATTAGTTAGATTGGGGACACCTTTGTGTTGTCAAGGGTTTTTATAGTATGAATACACATGTATTGGAAAGGTCCAACTTTTAGTGAGTCAATATGTTAGCATAAACTAGGGTTGCACCGATACAGTTTTTTTTATTAGTGAGTACGAGTACCAATACATTCGGTCAAGTACTGGCTGATACCGAGTACCGATACTTTGCAATGTGATTTGTATCAATAAAAACTGTCTGAATCACATGCGATTTCCCCCACTGCTCCTGTCTGTATTTGTGTGTATAGAACGGGAAAAACGCCATTTAGTGGACAGTGTAAAAAAATGTTAGAACTCACAGTACATATCTAGCCACCTGCAAAATAATCTACTGTATATAGGTGTCCCGGTCTGCCGATGGTAATAAATTAGGGTCACTGGAGGTGCTCAGAGGGCTGGAGGAGAAGTTCCGGGGCTGTCACCCAGTCAGTGTCCCTGGTCACCGCCACATCAGTTATATTATGATGCTGTACTGCACTGATGACAGTATGTAAAAAAAAATGTTTTTTTTCCAAAAAAAGAGACAAAAAATCACAACTTCAAAAAATGCCCTATGCCTATTACTAAATACCTGTCTATTTTCAAAAAGTTCATTTCGGAGATATTTGTACTGTCCTGGCATTTTCAGGTCTCAAGAGATGAGGCTGTCAGCACATCAGGACTGATCGATTTTCAGATATACCATAGTTTGTGGACTCTATAACTTTACTACAGACTAAATAGCATACACTGATTTGATTTATTTTCACCAAAGAAGGGTAGCAGAATACATGTTGGCATACATTTATGAAGAAAGATTTTTTATTTGTAAAATTGTGTAACAGAAGCAAAGAAAAACTTGTTTTTTTTCAAAATTATTGGCCTTTTTTAATTTATTTAGCAAAAAAAAAAAAAAAAAAAAGCCCAGTGGTTATTGATTACCACCAAAAGAAAGTTCTATTTGTGTGAAAAAAATGATAAAAATGTAATATGGGTACAGTGTAGCATGACCGCCCAATTGTCATTCAAAGTGAAACAGCATAGTGTAAAGATGGGTAATTAAATGATACTTGATTTGTTTATACAGAAGAGAACATTTTACTGGGGTTGGAGAAATATGTCTATTTCTACTTTGCAGAATGCAAATGACTGTATAAAACTATATGAGACAGAGCACAGTGTTTTAAAAAATTCAGAAGGAAAAAGGCTGATGCCTTTGAGATATCGACCTTTCAAATGCTTGGAATCAAAACGACTGTCCCTAATCTAGATGGTCAGCTTCTGAGTGGGTTTGAGGTGTTTTAACTGCAAGTCCAAAAATAAACCATTTTAAAATGTTATATATTTAGATGAGTCATAAATAGCACAGAACATATTTTGGATTGCTAAAGAACGCTTAAAGTAAGCATCACAGTAGCAATACAAATTGCAACTATTTTATAATGTTCCTCTCAGCAGGAGGGCCAAATGTGCAGACATCACTGCAGGTGGTTGACTTTCGATTGTCATGATGCCATTTCTTCCATTGTAAAGCCCTCCTCCCAACACACTTTGGAGTCTTGAGGCTGACCATAGATTATGCACTTTTCTTTTCTTCAACCACAAATTGAAAGAAAGAAAATTGCTTGATTCCCTCATCAACACAGTCAGTGTTAATAGGGGAATCCATCATGATGAGCTATTGTATTCTGATAGCAGAACGTTCTGACAGCGGGAGGGCCAAACGTGCAGACATCCCTGCAGGTGGTTGACTTTCGATGGTCATGATGGCATTTCTTCCATTGTAAAACCCTCCTCCCAACACACTTTAGAGTCTTGAGGCTGACCATTATTATGCACTTTTCTTTTCTTCAAACACAAATTGAAGGAAAGAAAATTGCTTGATTCCCTCATCAATATAGTCAGTGTTAATGGGGGGAATCCATCATGATGCGCTATTGTATTCTCACAATGGGAGGTTTCCCCACCATTAGAATACAATGATCACTGCTGGCATTATAGCCGCCAGCAGTGATCGTATGGAAAAAAGTCAGGCGGGTTGTACTAAAGTCAATCCATAGATCAACTTTAATATGACCAGCCTGTCCATAGATGGATCAACATTTGTCCAGTTTCTGCTGAACTGGTCGAATCTCTATCCTTCTATGGACAGCTTTAGTCTTTTAGCGTGCTAATTTAGCGTGCTAATTTAGTGCTAATTTGTTCTTTTGTAAGCAAGACTGTTGCTCTGTCAATTTTGTTCCTGGCTTTAGTTCAATCCAAGATAATAACTTAATATGAGATTATATTTGAATCTAGAAACACTCATTAAAGTATATGTGCAGCCAGTGCCTTGAAACACGTCAATGAACTGTATGCATAGTCTGACACCACTATAAAAATAATTATTTTAAAAATGTGATTGCTTTAGATTGTAAGCTCTTGTTAGCAGGGCCCCCTTAACCCTCTTGTCTTGGATTGTATTGTAGCAGTACCATGTCCCTTTATTCTTTAAAGCTCCTATAATAATAATAATAATAATAATAATAAAAAAAATAGAAAATGAACCCCTCTCTCAGGTTTTCAAGTCTATGGGCTGGCCTAATGAAAGGATTAAAGAATACAATGAATCTGATATGGGCTAGCAACAATTATAATTAGCCATTTTGCTAATTTTTGTCTATTTATTTAACAGTAAAATTTTTTTGTCTATTTTTTCTTGTCTATTTTTTCTATATTTATTTGTTTAGGAGTATTGCCACAATCTGTACTGAAGAGTAAAAATCAGTTCTTAACCACTTCAGCCCCGGAAGGTTTCAGCCCTTTCATGACCAGGACATTTTTTGTGATACGGCACTGCGGTGCTTTAACTGACAATTGTGCGGTTGAGCGATGATGTATCCAAACAAAATGTATGTCCTTTTTTCCCACAAATAGTTTTCTTTTGGTGGTATTTGATCACGTCTGCGGTATTTAAAAAGGGAGTCAATTTCAAAAAAAAAATATATATTTTTTTAACTTTCTGCTATAAAACGCATCCAATAAAAATTAGTAAAAAATCTAATTTCTTCATCAATTTAGGCCAATATGTATTCTGATACATGTTGGTAAAAAAAAACCCAATAAGCATATATTGATTGGTTTGTGCAAAAGTTATCGCAACTACAAACTATGGGATATTTTATGTAATTTTTATTTTTACTAGTAATCGCGGCGATCAGTGATTTTCAGCGGGACTGTGACATTGCAGCGGACAAATCGGACACTAAGTGACACTTTTTGAGGACCAGTGACAACAATACAGTGATCAGTGCTAAAAAAAATACACTCTCACTGTACTAATGACACTGGCAGGGAAGGGGTTAACGTTGGGGCCAATCAAAGGGTTAAGTGTGCTCCTAGGGAGTGATTTCTAACTGTGCGGGGGATGGCTTAACTGGAGAAAAATAGAGATCCGTGTTTCTGCTTAGCAGAAACACAAGATCTCTATTTTCCTCTCTGACAGAACGGCGGTCTGCCTTGTTTACATAGACAAACCGCCGTTCTGCCTCTCCTGTCAATGATCAGCGTGTCCCAGTGGACATTGTGTACGCTGGACCTGCTGATTGGCTCCCACTGTCTCCAATCACAGTGATAGCGGGTTGCTGGAGGTGTGCACGCATGCCCAGACCTAGAAGAAGAGACAACCTACAGGTACGTTGTTTCGTGCAGCCGGGCCACTTTGCCACAGTAAATGTGCGGTGGGCCGTCCGGAAGCGGTTAAAGTAGAACTATAGGCAAAACTTTTTTTTAATCATTTTGGTTTGAGTAAGGGAGGGTTATAACCCCTGTCAGAATTTTTTTTCACCATCAGTCTCGCTTTGTGGAGATTTCCCTTCGCTTCCTGTCCCATAGCCAAACAGTGAGAGGAAATCCCTGCAAATGAAGGGAATTGATTGGGAACCCCAAGGTCACCAGAACTAGTTCACCCATTGGAAGATTTCCTTTCTATTTCCTTTTGGGGCACTACTCAAAATTTGGGATTTTCCTTTACTTTCACTTTCAATGCTAATGGTAAGGGTGAATCTCCCTAATGGGGGCACAGACAGCAATAAAAACTGACAAGCGTTCTAATCCCTCGGCACACTATCCAACACTAAAAAAAAGCTTTGCCTTTAGTTATACTTTAACAAGCGAACATAAATGTGCATGTGGCCGTAAACATGAAAATGTGTTTAGTTTTCCCATTACCATAAACAAAATCCTAAATTTCAATATCCTCTTGGGCTCAACCAAGTATTCAAAGTACAGAGTACATTATCTAGTTATATTGTAAAAGTTAGATATACAGAGAATAAGGTACCCTTAACTGTAATTCAAAAGGATATTAAGGGAAAGCAGAGTCCTTTGATCAAATAAAACACAAACTGACATGTTGACCCTGATCTGATTACATTTATTGTTATAAACTATTGTAGGGGGTGCATTATCCTACATAATACATCTGCTAGAAAACATAGATAGACATGTATTGACACATAATTTGACGAAGCCTTCAGTCTTGCCCGATTGTGCAGGCTCCTCAACTGTACTGAAATTGCTTACTCTGATTTGACTTCACAGTGTGCATTTAAAGAAGGTCAGTATTTTTTTTAAATAATAATAATTATAGTAATTATACTTACCTAGGTGGATGCAGCATTGGTCCGATGCTGCATCTGTTCCCAGCTAGAGTTGAGCGGACACCTGGATGTTCGGGTTCGGCGGGTTCGGCCGAATTTCGCAAAAAAGTCCGGGTTTGGTACCAAACTTGACCCGAACTTGACCCCGGACCCCGAACCCTATTGAAGTCAATAGGGACCCAAACTTTTTGGCACAAAAATGGCTTTAAAAAGTCCTGGCAAGTGCTAGAGGGCTGCAAAAGCAGTAGGCGATGATTTTAGAACAATAATTTGTCCCTTACAGCAACAGCAGGAACCTGACCCTATAGGAGTAGCTGATGATTTTAGAACAATAATCTATCCCTTACAGCAACAGCAGGAACCTGACCCTATAGAAGTAGGCGATGATTTTAGAACAATAATCTGTCCCTTACAGCAACAGCAGGAACCTGACCCTCTAGGAGTAGGCAATGATTTTAGAACAATAATCTGTCCCTTACAGCAACAGCAGAAACCTGACCCTATAGGAGTAGGCGATAATTTTAGAACAATAATCTGTCCCTTACAGCAACAGCAGGAACTAATAACAAGATTTTAATAGCGGATGAGGATATCCCAGTCCAAAGACGACAACGACATTCCCTGTCTAATAACAAGATTTTAGTAACGGATGAGGATCTCCCAGTCCAAGGACGACAACGACATTCCCTGTCTAATAACAAGATTTTAGTAGCGGATGAAGATATCCCAGTCCAAGGACGACAACGACATTCCCTATCTAATAACAAGATTTTAGTAGTCGATGAGGATATCCCAGTCCAAGGACGACAACGACATTCCCTGTTTAATAACAAGATTTTAGTAGCGGATGACGAAAACGTCGGGAGATCGTGAACGGTCCTGAAAAATTTCGGTAAAAACACGGTTTTTCAAACCCAGGG
>BLSH010441250.1:166851-189163 GCA_018402905.1 Glandirana rugosa
GTCCTCAGAGCAACAGCACAGACAGCAGTAGTAAAGTAATCTATCTCAGGATGCAGGATCAGGTCTTAAAATGGCTAAAATCTGTCCCTTACGCCGTCAGCTACCTTTCCCTATACTAACCCAAGGAGCATGTGACTGCAGCACTGTGACTCCAGCTTATAAAGAGGCTGGGTCACATGATGCACCGGCCAATCACAGCCATGCCATTAGTAGGCATGGCTGTGATGGCTTCTAAGGGCAAACCAGTGAAACGCTTGTTGATTGGCTGCCCTGCAGCTTCTCAACACGTGGAGTAAAATAGCAGAACCCCGGACCGAACCCGAACGATTTTTGAAATGTCCGGGTCCGTGCCACGGACACCCGAAAGTTCGGTACGGACCCGAACGTTACAGTCCGGGTTCGCTCAACACTATACATAACCATAAAAAAACAATATTGACAACATGATGTATCTTGTCCAGATATGATGGCCTTAAGGCTCTGTGTTTCCTTGACCTAGTCCACTTCCTCGGGAGCCATTAATACAATACAGGTGATACATAGTTTGTACTACGGAGAAAACTGTACATCTGTGGAGGAGTTCCAAAAACAAGTCCAAATACTTACCAAAAGATTTTTGGAGAAGGGGCACAATAAAACATCCTTAGATCAGGCCTTGGCTCAAGCTGGGGAAAGGGACAGAGATGCCCTATTTCAGGAACGGGCACAGACCACCGAAAATGGACATAACAAAACTCAGTTTGGTTTTATTACCAATTATTCCATTCAACACAGAACAATAAAACATATAGTCCGAAAACACTGGCACATTTTTCAAAATGATAGAGTCCTAGGGCCCAATATTCCTCCCAAACCCCAAGTCATTTTTAGAGGAATACCTACTCTTAAGGACAAAATCGTGCACAACACTCTGGATTCCCCCATCAGCAAAGTACCTTTTTTTCATGGCCTTACCGGCTATTACATGTGTGGAAGCTGCCAGGTGTGTAACCTTAATAGTTGCAGAAGCCGTAAAATAACTAGTTTCTGCTCCACTGTAACATCTAAACAATATAACATCAAATCTTTTATCACGTGCAGAACCACACATGTAGTATACATGTTTCAATGTAGGTGTGGGTTGCAATACATAGGAAGAACTACGCAGAGCCTTAATGTAAGACTCGATGGGCACATAGCAAATATCAGGAGGGGCTACAAAAATCATAGCGTCTCCAGACACTATGATCAAATTCATGATCAAGACCCCACTGGTACTTTATTTGTAGGTCTGAACCAATTTTCCCCACATTGGAGGAGTAGTTGCAGGGTCAGGGAGCTGTCTAGGATTGAAGCAAAATAGATTTATATCCTTAAAAGCTTTGCACCATTGGCTATGAATATAGTTCTAGATTCGTTCTTGGACAACTCCTGACCTAGGCATACCAGTACCAATTATGCATACATTCTTTTATGTTGTTCTAATACTTCAGTCATATTTTTTTTGACTATTTATTTTTTTATTTTTTTACATGCAACAATTAAATTATTTTTTTATATTAATTTACAAAAAAACATATTTTTTCATAATTTTAATTTTGAGTCTACTTTATATAGAGATATAATCTCTTTATATATACATATTTTTCTAATTTTATATTTTTATGTTTTTCTTGATTCTGATATAATGTAGTGTGTGTATCTGCTTTTTGATTTTTATAACTGTAGAGGATATTGTGTATTATTATTTAATGAATTTTAATAAATTGTTTTTATACTGTAATATTTTAGGGGAACGGGACACTCGGTTCCGAATGAGCAATTTCTAATATTTTATACATTTTCGATAATGACAATATATCTGTGTTCCGATGTTTGTAAATCTAGTAATGGGGCCATTATGGACACTCCTCCCTATGGGAGGAGAGATATAGTCCTGAGACCGATCAAAACCCTGTTGTGCTGTGTACGAGGGTAGGTCTGAGACTGCATCGATTCACTGCTAATATTTTTGTCCATGATCGCTCTTGCCATAATGAGAGCCTGGTATACAGGACCCAATAGAAAATTGGCTTTCCGAGAGTGAGGCTTGGCTGGCTCCCACGGACCTCCCTTTATGGGAGTTAACCTACTAGAGAGACGTCAGCATCTACGTAATTTCTGGGGCTTTATTTCTTCACAGCCATCTTAAAACGAGGCTTGGTACATCTAGCCACCAATCGGAGTACCAGACTAAGGCAAGGCTTGGCCCGAACCCGGAAGTGCCCGGAAATGCACATACTCTGTGTCCCCTTCCCCTCTATTTATGGCAGTTTGGGAATGGACGCCGATACCCCAGGAAGAAGTCCAGTAGTGATGAAACTGGTCGGGTAAGGCTCCATCCCAACGCACCACACTTTTAGAACTGTTTGGAATGTTGCAGGATGTTCGTCATGCGAATTTTCTTCACATAACTGTAAGTGCAATGCCTTTTATTAAAACACATGCTCTGATGGTATTACGCTATGGGAGTTTTCTCTCTTTTTTGATACACTCCATAATCCTGATCTGGGAGATTGGAACACACACATCCGGACACAACCGTGGAAGTTCTGTGGCTCCATGCCAGCAACAAACTGCGTATCTAAGAGGAATTGCATACAGGCTTTCTTTGATCTCCTGTAATAAGAGATCAATGCCTAGGGGTAAGCGCAATATTGATTGGTGGTGGGATCATCACGCAATTTGTTTTCAAGCATGGTGACACTTTATAAAACTCGTTTGCACAAGACACCTTTAAGAAGAATTTATTCATCATTTATTACATTTTTGCCAGCTTCACAGTTGAACTTTTTCACTAAGGACTGGAATGTATTGTTTGATTTATTTTATGGACTAGTATATTTTTTGAGCACTTTCAGCAAGACACTTTTATTATAGTATTATTTTTTGTGATTATATCTCACTTTCAGTGTTGCAGCTATCTACGAATTAACTTTTTGGTGATTATTTGTAATTCACAAGCGCAATATATCCCTAATGGTTTTTTACACATAGTTTGTACAGCATACAATCTAGGTAAAATAATAATCATCATCACTACTACATAAACAATTCATATTTATGAATTCTCAAAAATGTAAGTTGCACAGTTCTAAATAATCAAAATTAATATATAATGTTCATGAAATATCAAAATATAAAATGCAAAAATATAGTAATATATGTTTATCGCATCCACAGTGATTCAAAAATATAGAAGAGGTCTCTATATAATATAAATATAAAGTGCAGAAATATAGTATTATGTGTTTATTGCATCCACAATAATTCAAAAATATAAAAGAAGTCTCTATGAGAGATTCAAAATTGTAGAAGAAGTCTCTAGGACAAATCACTTTGTATTATAATGTTCTTATCCAAAAAGGTCAGAATAGACAGACTCATTCACCAGGTGATGTTGAAAGGAAGATAATAGCATCAGTGACACCCCACACTCTAGATGTGAAGACTCTTACCAGAGCCCAATGACTACCTATTTCTAGCATAGTCAAAAGGGCAGGCAGATAGCCTCTGCGGGCATATGTTGCAAAGATGGGTCAGTCACTCCCAACCTGAAGCGATTCTAAGAAATCTCAGCCAAAATCATCCAGACTCCGATTATGCAAAGATCAATATCCACAGAATAACAGTGCATGCAGGATAAAAACAATGATCGGTTGTATGCGAACGCCCGTGCTTCCGGGTCACGTGAGGTGCGATGTCGTCCTTAACCACTTGAGGGCCAGAACCATTCTTTAACTGCTTAAGGACCGCCCCACGTACATATACTGCATCAGGGCGGCCCTTAAGCGCAAAATCAATTCCTGTGATCAGCTCTGGGGCACACACGCGCACGCCCCCAGAGCCAATCAGCGGGTCCAGCTGCTGGGATTGCCTCCAGCCAACCTTAATCATTCTCTGTAGAGGCAGAACGGCGGTCTGCCTATATAAACAAGGCAGACCGCCGTTCTGTGAGGGAGGAAAATGGAGATCTTGTGTGTTTGCTAAGCAGAAACACGGATCTCTGTTTTCCTCCAGTCACAGCATTCCCCCCACAGTTAGAAAGCACCTCCTAGGAGCACACGTAACCCTTTGATCGCTCCTGATGATAACCTCTTCCCTGCCAGTGACAATGCATTTTTTTAGCACAGATCACTGTATTGATGTCACTGCTCCCCTAAAAGTGTCAGATTTGCCTGCTGCAATGGCTAAAAATTGATGATTGCAACCATCACTATTGAAACAATAAAAAAAAAAAATTAAAAGTCCATAAATCTATCAATTTTGTAGATACTTTTACATTTGCGCAAAGCAATCAATTTACGTTTATCGGGATTTTTTTTATGAAAAAACATAGCAGAATACATATTAGCCTAAATTTTATGAAGAAATGTGATTTTTTACATTTTTTTATTGGATGTGCTTTATAGCAGAAAGTAATTAATATTGTGTTTTTTTTCAAAATTGTCTGCCTTTTTTTTATAGCCCAAAAAATAAAAACCACAGAGGTGATCAAATACCACCAAAATAAAGATCTATTTGTGGAAAAAAAGGACATCAATTTTATTTGGGTACAGCGTCGCACGGCCGCGCAATTGTCAATTAGAGCAACGCAGTGTCGTAATACAAAGCATGTCCTGGTCAGGAAGGGGGTAAAAACCTTCTGGAGCTGAAGTGGTTAATGGAAAAAACTGACCTTTTGTCCGTTTACATTTGTTTTTCGCTCGATCCATTTTTTTAACGGAAGAAAAAGAGTGCTTTGATTTGTTAGACAAAATGGATGTTGATGGAAGCGGATGTAAACTGATGTAAATGGATGATAATTCATTTACATCCGTTTATCCATTGAGATGCATTGATGTCCGTTTTTCATCTGTCAACGGGTGGATGAAAAACAGACAAAAACGGTCTGCATGTGTGAAAGGGGCCTTACTCCTTTTTGTGTGTGGTGGCACAGCATTGATTCCACTTGTTGAAACAAGCACCTACCACTGACAGGGTTACCAGTGCATACAGATCGAAACCGTAAGTATCGGTTAAATTCATGAAGTTTGCTGTATTGGGTTTTTTTTGCCTTCCTCTGGATCGACTGTCGGTATAGGATTTTGTGAATGGAGGTTTTACATTTAACTAACTATGTAACTTACTAACTATGTAACTATGTAATATTTCCCTGGTAAAAATGACTATAGTTCTACTTAAGTTTTTAAAATGTTTAACTGGTTCCCGACCGGCTCGCATACTTTTACTGCTACAGAGTGGCAGGGTCCCGCGAATCACCATCTATAAACGATGGAGGTGCACTCTCGTGCCTGCTGCACTCTGCAGTAGTGTGGCCGCAGCTCGGGTGGACTCAATCTCCGCCAGCGAGCCGAAATTACCTGACAGAAAGGAAGAATGTAAACATGGCGGTTCCCCGCTCTGTCAGTAGCCATTTAAAAGATTTACTGATCCCTGTCACTGGGATCAGTTAGATCTCTTATGCCCATGGTAGCCCTGCTCCCTCACAGTTAGAACACGCCTAGGGAACACAATTAATCCCTAGATCTCCCCCTGCAGGTTAACCCCTTCACTGCCAATGACTTTTATACAGTAATCAGTGGATATTTAATTATCTGATCGCTGTATAAATGTCATTCGTCCCAAAAAAGTGTCAAAAATGTCCGACGTGTCTGCCCCAATATCGCAGTCCCGATAAAAATCGCAGGTCGCGGCCATTACCAGTAGAAAAAAAATTGTAAAAACGCCAGAAATTAATTCTCCTGGTTTATAAATGTGGCAACTTTTGAGCAAACCAATCAATAAACGCAGATTGCAACTTTTTTTACCAAAAATATGAGGAAGAATATAAATTGGCCAAAACCAATGAATACATTTTTTTATATATTTTCTTTTTTTTTTGGATTTTTATTTTAGCAAAAAGTAAGATATATTGTTTTTTTTTGCAAAATTGTCGCTCTTTTTTTGTTTATAGCGGTGATCAGAAATGACACAGCAGTGATCAAATACCACCAAAAGAAAGCTCTATTTGTGGGGAAAAAGGACACAAATTTTGTTTGGGTACAACGGCGCACGACCGCGCAATTGTCAGTTAAAGTGACGCAGTGCCAAATCGCAAAAAGTGCTCTGGTCCTAATGTGGGAAATCCTTCTGGGGCTGAAGTGGATAATATTATTAAATATTCCTTATTTTGCAGTTATTTGGCAGTTATTCCTTATTTTGGCAGTAATATTAGTGGTCCAAAGTCTAGTCTGCCATCATCAGTAGCAGACAGATGAGGGGCTGTACTGTAGGATATGGAGACTGAATCAATAAGGCAATATAAATGTTTCTTGAAAATATCTTTCAGCCCGCATATTTAAGACAAAAAGCTGTGTTGTTCACTAAGCACAATAATCAATTATTCTCCTTATTTGATTCAAGCATCCCTCAAACTGTTAAAGCAATGTTAGGTTCTCCTTTTCATTAGGCAACTCTTTAAATGGAAAAAACAATAGAAAATAGGGTGAAAGGATCCAACCCCAAGGGGACAACATTTTAGCAAAAGAAAATACAGAATTACAAAATAAATGTGCAACCAATATAAATAGAAAAATCTTAAATAGACATTCTGACAACGGTTTCACAGCAGTGTTGGTTATTTTGAATGAAGCAGTAGGATGTTTAAAGTAAAATAAATAACCTCATGTAGAGAATTTAAAGGGAAATTATTTAGCAAGAATAAAAAAATTGAGGGTAAGCTGTAAATATAAGGCTGCTCATGATATAAAGTCATGCCCTCTTGTTATGTTGTTTAAAACAGTGTGGTTTCTTTATCCTACTGTGCATATGAGAGACATAATACAAGTTTATTGTTTTTCTATGGGTTTAACATTACTATTACTTACAGTCCCCAGCAGAGATGGAGAAATCATTAAAGGTTGTTTTATGGTTAAGACATACTATAACACTGCAGAGCCAATTGTTGCTGACAACCCCTACAGAGTCTCACCTTTTTTTTTTGTGAACGCTAGTCAGGAGAACAGATTTTTGACATTTCATTTTCTTCATATATGGAATTATTCACCCTGAGCTTTTCTAGTTTGTTTGAAAAGCTAGATTTTAAAAATGTGTTGTGCACCTTCTACAAGCTACAAAAATGCTACCAAAATGTATTGCCTTTTCTTATCATTTATCATATTTAAAGTGGTTCTAAAGGCTTAAGGTTTTTTTACCTTAATGCATTCTCTGCATTTCACTTACATTGTTTGGTTTGGGAAAATAAGGATTTGCAAGCAACTTAATTAAAATGTTAAAATATATGTAAAAGTCGATATTAAGAAATGTCAAATTATTATTATTATTATATAGGATTTATATAACACCAACAGTTTGCACAGCGCTTTACAACATGAGTGCAGACAGTACAGTTACAATACAATTCAATATCATTAACCACTTAAAGAGGAGTTCCACCCAAAAGATCAGATTCCCCCCCCCCCCCTCAGGTGTCACATTTGGCACCTTTCTGGGGCAGGGGGGAGAGGACACCTATCTTTGCCATGTGTCCTTTTCCCCACATCCGGGAGCTTGGGCTGGCGGCCGCTGATGTCAGCAGCCCGACTCCCTCCTCACTCTGCTACTGACCATCGGGCCAATAGCAGAGCGCAGCAGAGCCTCACGCATGCTCAGTAGGGCTCCCGGCACGAATCTGTAATGCTATACTGCCGGTTCCCTTATCTGCAATGGCGGCAGCAACACCCGACAGCTGATGGAAACATCAGCTGCGGTGCCGACATCGCTGGACTCCAGGACAGGTAAGTGTCATATTATTAAAAGGCTTTTAATTTTTTTCATTCTAGGTGGACCTGGCGCACCTACGCTTTAAGGACCGGAAGGATTTACCCACTTCCTGACCAGGCCATTTTTTTTGCAATACGGCACTGCGTCACTTTTTTTTTGCACGGTCATGCGACATTGCACCCAAACAAAATGTATGTCCTTTTTTTCCCACAAATAGAGTTTTCTTTTGGTGGTATTTGATCACCTCTGTGGTTTTTATGCTATAAAAAAAAAGAGTGACAATTTTGAAATAAAAACAATATTTTTTTAATTTTTCCTATTATAAATATCCAAAAAAAATGGAAAAAAAGAATTTCTTCATCAGTTTAGGCCAATATGTGTTCTTGATAAAATAAATCGCAATAAGCGTATATTGATTGGTTTACACAAAAGTTATAGCATCTACAAAATAGGTAATAGATTTATGGCATTTTTATTATTTATTTATTTTTTTACTAGTAATGGCAGAGATCAGTGATTTTTAGCGGGACTGTGACATTACGGCGGACAGATCGGACACCTAACTGACATTTTTGACACTATTTTGGGAACCAGTGACATTATTACAGTAATCTGTGCTAAAAATATGCACTGTTATTGTACTAATGCCACTGGCAGGGAAGGGGTTGACACTAGGGGTGATCAAGGGGCCAGCGATTGCCAGCGGTTTATAGCAGAAAGTAGAAAATATTGGTTTTTTTTTTCAAAATGATCTGCCTTTTTTTATAGAGCAAAAAATAAAAACCACAGGGGTGATCAAATACCACCAAAAGAAAGATCTATTTGTGGCAAAAAAAGGACATCAATTTTATTTGGGTACAACGTCGCACGCAATTGTCAATTAAAGCAGCGCAGTGCTGTAATACAAATCATGGCCTGGTCAGGAAAGGGGTAAAAACCTTCCGGAGCTGAAGTGGTTAATGCAAAAACTGACCTTTTGTCTGTTTACATTTGTTTTTCGCTCGATCCATTTTTTTAACGAAAGAAAAATAGTGCTTTGATTTGTTAGAAAAAATGGATGTTGATGGAAGCGGATGTAAACTGATGTAAATGGATGATAACTCATTTATATCCGTTTATCCATTGAGATGCATTGATGTCCGTTTTTCATCTATCAACGGGTGAATGAAAAACGGACAAAAACGGTCTGCATGTGTGAAAGGGGCCTTACTCCTTTTTGTGTGTGGTGGCACAGCATTGATTCCACTTGTTGAAACAAGCACCTACCACTGACAGGGTTACCAGTGCATACAGATCGAAACCGTAAGTATCGGTTAAATTCATGAAGTTTGCCATATTTTTTTTGTCTTCCTCTGGATCAACTGTCGGTATAGGATTTTGTGTATGAAGGTTTTACATTTAACTAACTATGTAACTTACAAACTATGTAACTATGTAATATTTCCCTGGTAAAAATGACTATAGTTCTACTATGTTTAACCGGTTCCCGACCGGCTTACGTACTTTTACTGCTGCAGAGTGGCAGCATCCCGCAAATCGCCATCTATAAACGACGGCGGTGCGCTCTCATGTTTGCTGCACTCTGCAGGAGTGTGGCCGTGGCTCAGATGGACTCGATCTCCGCCAGCGAGCCGCAATTGCCTGGCAGAGAGGAAGAGCGGGGAACCCCCAATGTAAACATGGCGGTTCCCCGCTCTGTCAGTAGGCATTTAAAAGATTTACTGATCCCTGTCACTGGAATCAGTTAGATCTCTTATGCCCATGGTAGCCCAGCCCCCTCACAGTTAGAACACACACAGGGAACACAGTTAGCCCCTAGATCTCCCCCTGCAGGTTAACCCCTTCACTGCCAATGACATTTATACAGTAATCAGTGGATATTTAAATCTCTGATCGCTGTATAAATGTCATTCGTCCCAAAAAAGTGTCAAAAATGTCCGACCTGTCTGCCCCAATATCGCAGTCCTGATAAAAATCGCAGGTCACCGCCATTACTAGTAGAAAATTTTTTTTAAAAACGCCAGAAATTAATTCTCATGGTTTGTAAACTCTGCAACTTTTGCGCAAACCAATCAATAAACGCAGATTGCAATTTTTTAACCAAAAATATGAGAAAGAATATAAATCGGCCAAAACCGATGAATACATTTTTTTGATATATTTTTTTTTTTGGATTTGTATTTTAGCAAAAAGTTCCAAAGCGGGCAAAATCCTTTCCTGTATTAAGAGAGGTATGGACTTCAGAGAGAGAGATATCATTTTTCTCCTGTACAAATCATTAGTGAGACCTCATCTGGAATATGCAGTTCAGTTTTGGGCACCAGTTCTCAAAAAGGATATTGGGGAACTGGAGAAAATGCAGAGAAGGGCAACCAAACTAATAAGAGGCATGGAGGAGCTCAGCTATGAGGAAAGATTAGATGAACTGAATTTATTCTCTCTTGAGAAGAGGAGATTAAGGGTGATATGATCAACATGTACAAATATATAAGTGGTCCATATAGTGAACTTGGTGTTGAGTTATTCACTTTAAGGTGATCACAGAGGACAAGGGGGCAGTCTTTACGCCTAGAGTAAAAAAAAAAAATTGTCTCCAAATACGGAAAGGTTTCTTCACAGTTAGAGCTGTGAAAATGTCTGATAGACTCCCTCCAGAGGTTGTTCTGGCCATCTCTGTAGATTGCTTTAAAAAAGGCCTGGATTCTTTCCTTAATGTACATAATATACCTGGGTACTAACATTTGTAGATAAAGTTGATCCATGGATAGTCCGATTACCTCTCGGGGGATCAGGAAGGATTTTTTTTCCCCCTGCTATAGCAAATTGGATCAAGCTTTGCTGGGGTTTTTCGTCTTCCTCTGGATCAACTGTGGGTGAGGATTGTATTTAGGATTGTATGGTTATGTTTTTTTTATTGTTTGAACTGGGTGGACTTGTGTCTTTTTTCGACCTGACTATGCAGCTATGTAAAAATCTGCACTGTTTTTTAACATTGGCCTAGTACACAGTGGGGGGAATTTATCAAAACTGAAGTAGACAACATTTAAAGCAGCTGTGCATGGCAGCCAATCGGCTTCTATCTTCAGTTTGTTCAGTTAAAGTGATTCTAAAGCCTAAATATTTTTTACCTTAATGTATTCCTTGCAATGAGGTAAAAAATGTTTAGGCATCAGTCCCCCTGTATTCCTGTGCCCTCATTTAATACAGTAATGTGCACATCTGCAGTTCTTCTCTCCCCTAACTTCCTGGTCTCATGCCGAGGCTGCTGTTGATCAAAACCAGCGATGAGGGAGCAGGGGGTGGGGCATAGTCCTGCTGTCTGTGCTACAGACAGCGAGGCTCAGAAGTGAGCCTGCATGAGTGCTTGCATGGAAAGTGCCTTTCTATGGGGGCACTCACCAGAGAGGAGTGCTGGCAGGGGACCCCAGAAGAAGAGGTTTGGGGCCACTCTGTGCAATTCCAAAGAGCAGTTAACCACTTGCCGACTGCTGACCGGAGTCTGACGGCAACAAAGTGGTTGGATATCCCAAACCGGAGTCATATGACGTGGCTGTGGGATCCCGCACTGTGAGCGCGCACACTCACTGTGTTCCGGGGGGGCCTGGGAGCGGGTAGGGTGGACTCGATCTCCGCCGGCTACCCGCGATGGCCCCCCCGCAGTGAAAGAACGGAGGTCCGTGTAAGTAACCACGGATCTCTGTTCTGACAGAAGGGGAAGGGGTGTGATCACAGGCTTCTTGTATATGGAAGCCGTGATCACTCTCCTCCCCCTGCCAGCCCAGTACCAATACAGTTAGAACACAGTGAGGGAACACAGTTAACCCTTAGAGCACCCCCTGCAAGCTAATCCCTTCATTGCCAATGGCATTTACACAGTAATCAGTGCATTTTTTAGCTCTGATCGCTGTATAAATGCCAATGGTCCCAAAAAAGTGTCAAAATGGTCCGACATGTCCGCTGCAATATCGCAGTACCGCTAAAAATCGCAGATCACCGCCATTACTAGTATTAGTAAATGAATTCTCATCATCCGTAAATGCGGCAACTTTTGTGCAAACCAGTATAAATGCTGATTGCGATTTTTTTTTACCAAAAATATGAGAAAGAATATAAATCGGCCAAAAACGATGAAAAGAAATGTTTTTTTATATATTTTTTTTTGGATTTGTATTTTAGCAAAAAGTAAGAATTTTTTTTTTTTTTTTTTGCAAAATTGTCGCTCTTCTTTTGTTTATAGCGGTGATCAGAAATGACTCAAAGGGGATCAAATACCACCAAAAGAAAGCTCTATTTGAGGGAAAAAAAAGGAAGCAAATTTTGTTTGGGTACAACGTCGCACAACCGCGCAATTGTCAGTTAAAGCGACGCAGTGCCGAATCGCAAAAAGTGCTCTGGTCCTAAAGTGTGAAATCCTGCCGGGGCTGAAGTGGTTAAGTATAAACCTGTTTGTTAACAAAAAGAAAAAAAAGGCTTTACAATCAAAAAAAAAAATCAAAAACAAAAATGTAAAATAGAAGCTGATCTTCTATCTGATCCCTGTCTAAAAGTGATTGTAGAAGCTGTTTTTGCATTACCTGCATTAAGGTAAAAAAGGCCCTCTCAAACCATCGCTGTGCCCATCTAAGCAGCTCTCTCTACTCACAGAAGCCGCAGTGGGAACTATTGGCTCCTGTTGCTGTCAATCAAATTCTGTGAGCAGAAAGGGGATGCAAGGTTGAGCCGCCCTGTATGTGTCTATAGTAGCAGGCAGCACAGCTTGGGAGGGAGCCTGCAGGTGGGCCCACATTTGAAGCTGCTTCATAGAAGAGGAGGAGCCAAGAGTGCTGGAGGGGGATCCCATAAGAGTTGGTTCAGGGTCGCTCTATGCAATGAACAGGTAAGTACAATATGTTTGTTTTTTTGTGAAGCTTTACATTCACTGGAAAGACTGATTAATTCTGCAGTTAACCCTTTACACACTCAAACAGTAGCCTCCACCATGTATTTTAATAGAAACATGCACCCTTCACAGCATCTGCTGTTGCAATTCTGACCTTTTAAAAGAAATGTCAGTATCACTTTCTGCCACGCTCAGACAGGACTGTGACAAATCTTACACCAGCTGATAAAAGCATCCAGAGATTCAGCTTAATGATTTTAAAATATAATTTTAACCACTTGGTGACCAGCCGTAGTTTTACCACGCAGATCGGCTCACCATAGCTGTATGTTGTTCGCGGGAACATGTGGTGTGGGTGCGCGTGCGTGCCCACTGGCTAACAGGGGAGCCAATCAGCAGGTGGGACAGACTTAATGTCCGCCAGCCACCTGGATCTCTCCAGAGAGAGGCAGAACGGCGATCTGCCAGTGTAAACAAAGCAGATCCCCATTTTGATAGGGGAGTTGAGTAAGATTGTCTGTTCCCAGTGATTGGGAACAACAATGTCTCTCCTCCACCAGTCAGCCCAGTCCCAATACAGCTAGAAACACCTCCCAGGGAACACATTTAACCCTTTGATCACCCTTGGTGTTTACCCCCTTCCCTGCCAGTGACATTCATACAGTAATCAGTGGCTATTTTTAGCTTTGATCGCTGTATAAATTTTACTGGTCCCAAAAAAGTGTCAAAAGTGTCCGATCTGCCCGCTGAAATGTCGCAGTCCCACTAAAAATAGCTGATTACCGCCATTACTCGTAAAAAATAATAATAATAATAAAATAATAATGCCATAAATCTATTCTCTATTTTGTAGATGCTATAACTTACTTTATTTGTGCTTAGGTAATCATCATCCATGCATTATTTTCATTGTGTACTCTATTCAAGTCGCCTGGGTTTGTAATAGTTTTACTTTAATCCCTTCATGACAGAGGGTAATACAGATCTTACATATAAACCTAGAAAAGTGACGGCAGAAAAAGACTGAGTAGTCCATCGAGTCTGCCCTTTTTTTTGTTTTGTTTTTTTTGGGTTTTTTTGTTTTAACCTTGTTGTCTGACTATAGATTTATGTTCATCCCAAGCATGTTTGAAGCCATTTACTGTTGACTGTCTCACAACTTCTGTTGGTAGTTTATTCCAATCATCAACCACCCTTTCAGTAAAATAATACTTTCTAAGATTAGTTTTGAACTTCCCTCCAGTTAGTTTGCAGTCATGTCCCCGTGTTCTTGATTTTGGTTTCATATTGAAAAGACTGCCCTCCTGAACCTTATTCACCCTCTTGATGTATTTAAAGGTTTCAATCATGTCTCCCCTTTCCCTTCTTTCCTCCAGACTGTACATATTAAGTTCCTGAAGTCACTCTTGATATGTTTTATCCCCCAGACTAGTCACCATTTTTGTTACCCCTCTCTGAACTCGTTCTATCTTATCAATATCTTTTTGTAAGGGATGTCTCCAGAACTGGACACAGTATTCTAAGTGAGGTCTCACTAAAGATCTATATACAGGAATCAGAACCTCCTTCCTCCTACTGGTGATCCCTCTACTGATACATCCCAGAATTATATTTGCTTTTCCCACTGCCTGGTCACACTGTCACACATCTTAGCAACTGAACCCAGTTTTGCAACTTTGGCATGTGTTAGTGAGGGCCAGTTCACACCTAGGCGATCCGACTTCAGAGACGACATTGCTAGGTGATTTGAACGCGACTTCAAGGTGACTTCAGTGTGACTTTGGACGGCTTACAACGCGACCTGAAACAACCTCCATGCCAGGCGACTTTGCCTGTGGCCAATCAGAGAGGACAGGGAAGGGGGTTGCCTTAAAATAATTATTTTCTTTTTCCTGTAAATTCGCTTCTTTATAGACGGTGATCTGACTTGGAAGCAACTTCCATTGAATTATATGGCCTCAAACCGCATAGAAGTCGGGTTGAAGTAGTACAGGAACCTTTTCTGAAGTCGCCCTGAAGTCAGAGTGACTTGACTAGCATATATTAAGACGGCTCCCATTCATTTTAATGGGATTTCTCATGTCAAGCGACTTGAGGCGACTTGGGGCGACACAAGTCAGATCGCAAGTTGCCTAGGTGTGAACCGGCGCTGAAATTGTACAAATCTTTGCAGCTACTTAGATGCATTATACCTATTATACCCTGTTTTTATTTTTCAGGACAAATTGAGCCTTCAATACAACATAGATATCTTCTGGTTTCTTTTTATTATCAAAGGAAACCTGACCCGAAATAGTTAAAATTTTAAATTTATCTGTATATTTCTTGCCATTACCACCAACACCACCAAAGAACAACCCAAAACAAATTCTACTCCTGACGATCACAGCACAATCTCAGCACAAACACAGGTATGCACATATGCAGCCCCAAGGAAGAAGAACCACTTCAGTAAAGCTGCCTATGTGCATACACTCGGGTTCAAGAAATCCTACACATTTCTCTGTATTACATGTTCTTAGATACAGTCAAACACATGAGCAAAATGACAGAAGATAATTTACCTGTTATATCATTGTGCTTCATCTCCCAAGCTATAGTCATCAAAAAATCATTATTATTAATGAAGATCTCCATCTGGTTCACAGAAAGGGTAATTAATCAAGACACTTATTCCAGTTATAGAATAGCTATAAAAGGTATTTTAGCTATACCTATTTTGTGTCAGCTATAAAATAGATACACCCTGTGTCAGCATAAGTATTTCCATATTTAGGTAAACTTTGTCACACTGTACTTAGTAGACAATCTACCTTGTGCTTATGTTTTCAAAACTCTTTGGTATTTACTTTTGTATAGTGGTAGTGGGGCTGTTTAGGGAAGGTCTCAAATCAAACTATACATATTTAGTACTGTGCTATCTAACACCATGCACCATGTATAACATATAATGTATATACGTTATATTAAATATATATTTTTTTCATTTTGAAATGGGTGTGGAAGGATTAGAACTGCTGCCAGGTTTTTATTGTCGGTATTGCTTAATTTAAGATGATTAAACAACCCAGCATTTTGCAGATATCAGCAGAACAGGAATAGAGGGGACATCTACCAATAAGGACATCTGTCCTGGAGACGGCTTTCTTAATGACTTCAGACCCGGAAAGATTTACCCACTTCCTAACCAGGCCATTTTTTGTGATACGGCACTGCGTCGCTTTAACTGACAATTGCGCAGTCGTGCGACGTTGTACCCAAAGAAAATTGACTTCCTTTTTTCCCACAAATAGAGCTTTCTTTTGGTGCTATTTGATCACCTCTGCAGTTATTTTTGTGCTATCAACAAAAAAAGAGTGACAATTTTGAAAAAAAAACAAAACTATTTTTTTTCTGTCTGCTATAATACATATCCAATAAAAAAAAAAGTATTCATCAGTTTAGGTCGATATATATTCTTCTACATATTTTTGGTAACAAAAATAGCAATAGTATATTGTTATCGTGTCTACAAACTATGGGATAGGTTTAGGGACTTTTTTTTTATTGTTTTTACTGGTAATGATGGCGATCTGTGATTTTTAGCAGGACTGCAACATTGTGGCGGACAAATCTGACCCCAAATTACACTTTTTGGGGACCAGTGACATTATTACATTGATCAGTGCTATAAAAATGTAGCGATCAATGTATAAATGACACTGGCAGGGAAGGGGTTAACACTAGGGGCGATCAAGGGGTTAAGTGTGTTCCCTGGGTGTGTTCTAACTGTGTGGGGGCTGGGCTGCCAGGGACATGACAGAGATTGCTGTTCCCGATCACTGGGAACAGAAGATCTCTGACATGTCATCTGGCAGAACGGGAATCCGCCTTGTTTACATAGGCAGATCCCCGTTCTGCCTCTGTACACCGTGATCTGCCTGCTATCTCCAGTGCACGGTCCAACATACACCTACGGCGGTTCGCGCAGGAGAGCCAACCTGCCGCCGCATAATGAAGGTAGCTGGTCGGCAAGTGGTTAAGAGAACACTTTCCCTTAATTTGGAGTGCTTTGCATTCACTTTTTGTTGCATTTTCAGGACAAGCTATTAAAGGTAATCGTCCTAACAGATTTTCACTTTAAACTTGTAGAGGATTGGTAAGGGATTGGAAATGTTTCAGAGCTATGTGTAGAATTTGTGAAATAGTTACCATTTCAATACTGACGGCAAAACCTTACATATAAATATATTCTCTGATAGCCACAAATTATATAAATACATTGTGTGCAACAAGTGTCTTTGCAAAACCAAATGGTAGATAACATGTGCAGAAAGAAATATGGGAGAGACCCAGCAGGCTCAGCCTCTAGAGAATTCCTGCAGAAAAATACAGGAGGGTGTGGATACAAGACCAGTTCCCTGTACAAGGAGAGTGCAGCAATGGGCAATCTTTTTTATAGGAAACTTGTGCACAGAGGCTGAAGTGCTAGAGTTGTTGGTTGCTGAATTACACATATCTGAAGGAAATACACTAAAGCCTCGTACACACGGTGCGACGGTACGAAAACAGTCGTATAACATCTTGTTGTATGATCATCCGACCGTTAGTACGTGCGATTAGAACAGCGGACGAGTGACGGTCGTTCAAAAGAAGTTGGATGAGCAGACAAGAAAACTTTTGTCGTACAACAAGACTGTTGTACGTGCAAAATACACATGCTCAGAAGTCAAGAACGGCCGGAAGTGTCAGTTCATGTACACCTACGTTCCTAATTCACAAATCACATTGTCTGAACGTCCTCTTTATACGCTCGTAGCACATCACTACATTAGGCATGGTTGTACGACTGCTTAGTGCACGTCAGTATGCGAGACACAACAGCCAACATATGATTTTGGACGACCGTCGCACCATGTGTACAAGGCTTAAAGGCCTGTACACATGGTACAACAATTGCCCAACAACGGTTGTCCAACAGCCTGTTGGCCGATAATCTGACTATTAGTACGCACTATACAACAGCCAATTTCCAATTGTTGGCTAACAGAAGTTGGCTGACAAGACTAGAAAACTTTTGTTGGCCAACAAGGCGTTGGCCAATTGTTGGCTCGTGTATACAGAAGTTGGCCAACAAAAATTGGCTGTTGGTGGTTTTGTCTAGTGTACTGATGGTAGTCAAGTAATCGGCCAACAAAGCCGAACGTAGTGATGTGTTACTAGTGTGTAAAGAGGAAGTTCAGGTGAATGTGATTTGTGAATTACAAACACAGGTTTACATGACTGAACACTTCCTGGATTCCGAGCATGTGTTTTTGCACTTCCAACTTTTTGTTGGGCCAACTTCTGTACACATGAGCCAACAATTGACCTCTGCCCAGCACCTTCAGTGGCTTCGGGGATCCAGGAAGAGGTGGTTGTCGATCCTCCCCAGTGGCAGATCCACAGTCTGGGACAGAAGCTGGTTGTCCTTCCTCCCCAGTGGTGGTACAAGCTCCAGGTAGAAGTGGCAGGTGGTCCCTCTCCACATCCACATAGAGCTTCAACCACCACCTGAAGCATTGGTATTGAGGCAGCCTCTTGACTGCTCTTGTAACATCTCCCAGGTTCCAGGGAAAGTAAATAGTGAACCTCTATCCCCAGCCACCAGCTCCAGTGGCAGGTGATTTAATTAACTTTTCTGCTGAGGAGAAAGAACACAGTGAGCCTCCAGCAGAAGAGCTGGCATCAGGGCAGAACATTGCTGAGCTCTGCCCAGCACCATCCCAGCTCTGATAAGCACCATCAGCAGCTTCAGCCTTCCTGAGAGAAGAGGCAGCTAACCTTTCTTCCACACCACCAACAGGCACATGGTATTTTATGCCAGCAGCATCTGTGGAGTTACAATAACTTCTCCAGCAGAACAGGAGAACAGGTGGCACCATTTGGAGGAGGCACCCAGTTTGGGTGTCAGGCGGTACTTCACAAGGCCCCAAATTCTTGCAGGGGGTATATCTTCCCATTCGTCTTGGCAAAATGCCTCCAGGCCATGCAAAGTCTTTGGTTGTCTTCCATGAAGCACACGTTTGAGATCTCCCGAGAGTGGCTCAATGATATTAAAGTCAGGAGACTGTGATGACCACTCTAGTACCTTCACCTTTTTCTGCTGTAACCACAGGAGGGTCAACTTGGCCTTGTGCTTAGGGTCATTGTCGTGCTGCACACCCTCAAAACATTAGTGTGCTACCACCATTCTTCACAGTGGAGATGGTATTCTTATTGTTATAGGCCTTGTTGACCTCCCTCCAAGCATAGTGCTTATGGTTTTGACCATAAAGCTCTATTTTAGTTTTGTCACTCCAAATTATATAGAAGCTGTAAGGCATGTCAAGGTGTTATTGGGCATATTGTAATCAGGCTTTATCGTGGCATTGGCACAGTAAAGGCTTCTTTCTGGCAACTAGACCATGCAACTCATTTTTATTCAAGTATTCTCCTATTGTGCTCCTTGAAACAACCACACCGTCTTTTTCCAGAGCAGTCTGTATTTCACCTGAGGTTACCTGTGGGGTTTATTTGTATCCTGAACAATTCTTCTGGAAGTTGTGGCTGCAATCTTCCTTGGTCTACCTATGGCTTGGTATCAAGAGATCCCCAAATTTTACACTCCTTAATAAGTGATTGAACAGTACTGACTGGCATATCCAAGGCTTTGGATGTCTTTGTATATCCTTTTCCATCTTGATTAAGTTCCACTACCTTGTTGGCAAGTCTTTTGACAGTTCTTTTCTGCTCCCCATGGCTCATTATCTAACCTGCTCAGTGCATCCACATGAGAGCTAACAAACTCATTGAGTATTTATACACAGACATTAATTGCAATTTAAAATGACACAAATGTGGGAAATTAAACTTTAATTGTTATTTTAACCCATGTGTGTTACCTTATGTGTCTGTACCAAGGCCAAACATTCCAGAGTATGTAAACTTTTGATCATGGCACATGTCTTGGCCATAGAAGGACAGGCAATCTGTTCACTCAGCATAGCCAGAAAACGAAACATGCAGAGTTGTATATGCTCTCATGCCTTGCGTGTATATATGTAAACTTTTGATCATGGCCTTTTGGGTTATTTCTGTTATCATTGTAATTGGAAAAAGAGCCTAACAACTATGTGATAATAAATGTCTTCTTATGATCATTATCCTTAATTAAAATACATTTCTCAGCTGCAGAAGGGGCATGGGGAGGTGGGGATGGAGAAACAGCAATATACTGACCTTCCCAGTAAATGCCTGTGCTTGGGGGGGCAGCACAAGTCTTGGCCATAGAAGGACAGACAATCTGTTCACCCAGCACAGCCAGAAAACTAAACATGCAGAGATGGATATGCTCTCATGCCTAGCGTGGTCAGGTTGAAATATAAAAGCAAGGGTACTGGGATGATCACCAGGTATTTCAAACAAATGTAGAAATATAAAGAAAACATATTTAAAGAATACGTTTTTGGTAATATATTCTTTAAATGCAGCATAAAAAATATTACCAGTTGTGCACTATTTTCAGGCAGGGCTGTATAAATCCTAGGACTATATAGACAGAAGTGCAAAAGCTTTGGCAGATAAAACTATTTCTATGCATGGATTTAATACGCATATTTATCTGTTTACTTGGTGTTCAGCTTCAACAAAATACACCGGGGTTGATTTACTAAAGGCAAATAGTGTGTTAACTTTGCAAGGGAAGTTGCATTTTGCAAAATAAGTTTCCCCAGAGCTTAGTGAATAAAGTGAAAGTCTACTGACTTCTATCATCCAACCATGTGGAAGTACAAATTATGTTTTTTTTTCTTGCATGTAAAGGAATATACCTTGCAAATTGAAATATCACCACATTCTCTGAGTTCTGGGGAAAATTCTCTTACAAAGTGTAACTTCCCCTGCATTGTAAACAGCTTTTTTGAATTTAGTAGATCAACCCCACTGTACAAAGTAATATAAATAAAAGTCTGCATAGATGATATTAATGAGCTATAATGATTTCATATACATCTGGAAAATTAATGTTGTTATCTCAGTAATGGAATGTGCGAGAGCACTGCAACATTCTATTTATTTGTGCAATGGATTATTGAACTAAAGAGTATGCAGTAAGTATGCATTAAAGCCTTTAGATGTGGCTCATAAATTTCCCTTCCTTTTGACAGGTAACATGCATTTGATTAAGATTCTAGTGTTAGTAAATTAAGCAATAGACTTGTTTCAGGATTGAAAATTACTTTTAATGAGAGTACAGTAATTAGAGGTATCTGTTTTGCTACACGGTGCAGATCAGCACCATTGACCACAATGGCAGGTGATATTCTTCACTGTAATGGTTTTTAGATGTATTATTTTAATGATTCCTATACAATGCCACATTTTTTCCCATTGTTGGTTTGCATTTACAACCAATGAGTATTTTAAAACCACCTTAGCTGAGCATTAATTTTATTTTAGAGTATGGTGATTTAGATTTTAATTCTGTTCCACTTATAAGATTTATGCATAGGTAACATTTATTTTGGAATATTCCATCATTAGTATTTCCAAGATGTCCTACTAAAGGCAAAATCATACAGCCATTATAACAAAGTGATTACTGTAGACTAAACTAACAATTTTTCATATTTTAAGTTGTGCTGTTTGTGTATGACTGTTTGAATTAGGGAATCTCATAAACAATAAGTGCTATTAACCAGGCCTAGTATAGCGTTCCTACCTGTATGTGGACCAGAGCAACGTCTACATTTCTGTAATGGGCCTGTTTATTTGGCAGTGGTCCTGAAAGCAAGGCTTTCTTTTGGTAATTTTTTCTTGCAAAACTTATTTTATTTGCAATGCAATTTAAAGAAAAAAAAGATGAAAAGTGTTTGTTTCCTATTAGATCAGGATTAGCTGTAAAATAAGTAGTGTTTCTATAGAACAATTAAAGTATACCGTTTCTACTGTAATTTGCACCATTTAAAAAGACAGTACAATAACGTTTCTGGTATAAAATAGCTTTTTTTTTCTTTTTTTTAATGTTGGAACTTTATTTAATGAGGCACTGAAAAAACGAACAAACAAAAATGAATGAAAAAAAGTTTAAATATTAATGGTAAAAAAAAAACAAAAAACAATATACCTAAAGAAAAATAAGGAAAGACGAAGTGAAACGTTAATTAGAGCTGATTGTTATTGTAAAAGTCTATACTGTTATAATCTTACTCTGCCCTCCTTTTTTTTCTGTATACCAACTTTTTCTTCAATAAAATTTATGGAACAAAAAAAAATAATTAGAGCTGATTGGTGTTAGCTTAACCACTTCAATACTATGCACTTAGAACACTTTACTACCAGACCAATTTTCAGTTTTCAGTGCTGTTGCGCTTTGAATGAGAATTGCGCGGTCGTGCGACGCTGCGCCCAAACAAAGTTTTTATCATTTTGTTCCCACAAATAGAGCTTTCTTTTGGTGGTATTTGATCACCCCTGTAGTTTTTATTTTTTGCGCTACAAATAAAAAAAGACAGAAAATTTTGAAAAAAAAAAAAAATTCTCTATTTTTGTCACAAAACTTTGTAAATAACTAAATTTTCTCCATCACTGGTGGGCACTGATGAGGCTACACTGACGGGCACTGAGTCACGGGTGGTCACTACCTCTTTTAAA
>BLSH010441250.1:195722-214566 GCA_018402905.1 Glandirana rugosa
TTTTCATTTGTTTTACCCATCTGTTGGCGAAATTGGCGGAGTCCTGGCGGGTGGCAGTTTACTGCCGCCTCACCAGGACGAGAGTGTCACCCACCTGCAGTATACTGCAGGAGGGAAATTCGGCCCTAACGCGCGCGGACACGCCGACACCTACAGAGCCGGGATGCGCGCGCCCGATCGCGCGCAATCCCGGCTTAAAGGGAGGACGTCATATGACGTCCACCCACTGTGAGAGCAGGACCACTCCGCCGTCATTTGACGGTGGGCGGTCCTGAGGCGGTTAAAGCGGTTGTCTACCCATTTTGTTTACTTTTACCTACAGGTAAGCCTATAATAAGGCTTACCTTTAGGTAAAATGAATATCTCCTAAACCTGTACGGTTTAGAAGATATTCCCTCTCTAATCCGCTACGTCGTCGCGGCGCATGCACTGTGTATGTCCTGGCACATGCGCCATGTATGTCCCGGCAAAGGCGGGAGTGACATCTTGTGGCTCCGGCCAGTCACAGCGCCGGAGCCGCGTACCCGAAAGCAAGATCCGAGGGAAGATTTCCGCTCCCACAGAGGGGACCGTGCAGCCCGGTCGGATCTTCGTTTCAAGGTGAGTATTTCATAATGAACTAGTATTATACTAGCTCATTATGCTATTGTCTTGCAGGTTTTTATTTTTTTATTTATTTTTTTCTGGGTAGACAACAGCTTTTATAGTGCACATAAACACAACATAGCTTACAAAATTCCTGCTAAATTACTACCAAAGCATTGTTCACATGTGGCATACTAAAGTGTATGCCCATGGAGGGCCATGTTTACCCACATAGGGATGCACAGTTGTTCCATGCATCCACATACAGGCAGTCCCATTTATGTCAATTGGGATGCAATGGCTGCACAGGAATAGCTGCTGTTCCCAATTTGACATCCATGTGGGTGTGGGTACATGACCCTGAATGCAGACAGTGTGAGCTCAGGGACACGCATTCGGACCTACATGGACATCCCATGAAACCAAACAAGCGTTCAGTGTGGTACCGTAAACACCCTTGATGATGCGACAGTCGCCATATCCCAGAAAATAGTAGGAGAGAAAATGTAGTTTTGGCAGGATTGTGTAGGCAATAGTCGCAAACAAGAGGTTTGAAATATAAAATTGCATTTATTGGAATCAATTCTTAAAATTGTTCACAACAATCAGATGAATTTGAAATACATGCATGATGCACTAATACATTGATACAACAGAAGATATTCTATTGTTTACAATTAAATATTGTGATATTGTGATAGTGTAATAAGTGTGTATATATATATATATATATATATATATATATATATATATATATAAATGCTATTGCGTATTAATTATCACTATTTTTCAATATTAGAACAACCTTTATTGCTGTATGCCAATATTAAATCCCTGATGAAGACTGTTTATAGTCGAAGCGTTGGAAATTAATTGGAAGCAACTCATACAACTTATCGCTATCCTGAGGAAGTAATATGTATAACCTTCTGTCGTATCAATGTATTTGTGCATCAAATGTATTTCAAATTCATCTGATTGTTATGAATAGAGTTGAGCGAACCCAAACTGTAAAGTTCGGGTTCGTACCGAACTTTGGGGTGTCCGTGACCCGGACCCGAACCCGAACCCGGACATTTGAAAAAAAGTTTGGGTTCGAGTTCTGGGTTTGGGTATTTGATCACGCATGTTGAATAGCTGCAGGTCAGCCAATCAACAAGCATGTCATTGGTTTGCCCTTAGAAGCCATCACAGGCATGATGGCATGGCTGTGATTGGCCAGTGCATCATGTGACCCAGCCTCTTTATAAGCTGGAGTCACTTAGTGCTGCATGTCACCTGCTCTCTGGGTAGTGTAGTGAGAGGATGCTGCCGGTGCTGTAAGGGACAGATTGCAGATAGATAGATAGGTAGAGATTACTACTACTACTGCTTTTAGGGACAGATTGCAGATAGATAGATAGGTAAAGATTACTAACACTACTGTTTTTAGGGACAGATTGCAGATCTCACCCTGCATTACAGAAAGATCTGACTGGACTAGGTAGAGTCTACTGCTTAGAGGGACAGATTATTGTTCTAAAATCATCTTCTAGTTCTATAGGGTCAGGTTCCTGCTGTTGCTGTAAGGGACAGATTATTGTTCTAAAATCATTTTGCAGCCCTCTAGCACTTTCCAGGACTCTTTTACAGTCATTTTTGTGCCAAAAAGTTCTGGTCCCCATTGAATTCAATGGGGTTTGGGGTAAAGTTCGGGTCAAGTTCCGTACCGAACCCGGACTTTTTTCCGAAGTTCGGCCGAACCTACCGAACCCGAACATCCACGGGTTCGCTCAACTCTAGTTATGAAAAATTTTAAGAATTGATTCCAATAAATGCAATTTTTTATTTCAAACCTCTCGTTTGCCACTATTGCCTACACAATCCCGCCAAAACTACATTTTCTGTTATACCAAATGACATCAGTGGGACTACCTACACAGAGATGCATGGAACACCTGTGCATCCCCGTTAAGGTACTCTGTGTTTACCCTGTGTGAACAAACCCTTAGGCCCCTTTCACACAAGCAGACTGATCGGGTCTGCCTGTCCGTTTCTCAGGTATGCCCAATTGGACCACCCATTGTTCTCTATGGAGAGGCTGATGTAAATGGACATGGGTCCGTTTTCACCTGCCTGCATCTGATCTCATCCGATCCGGTCCAGTCCGCTAAAAACAGACAGATGGGGATTCCATTCCCCATCCATCTAGTGGATCAGATGGTATCGGATGGAAATGGACATGTGGTCTGTTTCTATCCGACCGCCCCATAATGAGCAGTGGGCTGTTTCCGTGTCCGCTCTTCATCAGTGGAGCTGATATGGACCTGTCATCCCACTGCTCAGTGGGGATCAGCAGACAGATTCCCCCGCTGAGCAGGCAGATCTGCTTGACAGAGTCCGCTCCATGTGAAAGGGATCTTACCAGGAGCGGCCAGTCCGTTAGGGGCACTGGGGTGCTGCCCTCCTGCAGGGTGCCAGGCTCATACGTTTGTATGAGTTTTTTTTTCTCGAGCCACATGATTAGAACCTGAGGCTCTAATTGGCTTGAAAAAGGTTGGGCTCGAGGTGCAGAGCACTGCGCCTCAAACCCACCCACTTGTAACAATAGTGAATTAATATTCACTATTGTCTTCCGGCTTCTCCATCAGGATGGATCGGGTTGGCTGGGAGGAGAAGCTGAGAAAGCCGTGATGGGGGGAGTGCCGAGGGGGCTGTTACCTTGGAGGGGTGAGTGCGGGCGGATCCGGGGAGTCTTAGTATGTTTGTGTTTTTGTTTTTTTTTTTACTTTTTACATTTTTTACAGTTTCTTTTCTTTGGGGGGGGGGCATCTTTGGTGAAATATCAAAGGTCTAAACAGACCCCCATATCTCTTATTTTGAGACAGAGAAAGGGACTGAAGATAGTCCCTCTGACCTCTGACAAAATCCTATTGGATGAAACGCGTCAGTTGACGCTGCTCCATACCCAGCACGTTTGTCTTTGCCATGGTGTCTCATACAAGCTTGAATTTTTATATGGGCTGTAAGTAGGCATTTTTAAATAAAGCTATACGTTTTACCCTGGCGGGCTTCACTATTGGCTTCCTTGTTTTCCTCTATATGGTTGTTGAGAGCTGTAGAGGAGGGTTGCTTCTAATATTTGCCCGCTGTACCCGATTATGCTACATGAAGAGGTGTCTGCAAAGGGTGTCCCTCTGACTGGCCTGATGTATGGAGGAAATTTGACTTACACATGCGATTTTTCCATGGTTTTCTGGTAAGGAGACTTGCTGGACACGTTGGTGAATTGTGTTTTCCTTCCTTTTCTATGCACAAGTGCTGGTGTTGGGACTCCCTGTTCATCTGCGGATCCTCTATGGACTCCTTACTGTTTACCAATACATGCTTTCACTCATGGTCAAAAAACTTAACCCAAATCATATCTGGGAGATATTAAATCTGAAAATATAACTTTCGGGTAACAAAACACATAGAAAATCAATTAATTTATAAAGTGCCAAAAAAGTCCACTACATGTGTAGGTGCAAATAAGCTGGTAGACATGTGCAAATGTGCTTGACATATTCTGTGCATGCATTTCAACATGGCACTTCCCCCTGGGTAGATCCATGCTGCAACACATGAAAGAAATAGTGGATCCTGAGGTTTCTCATCACACAGCTGCTTAATTATTGTATGAGCTATTTGCCCTTGGCCACCTCTCATATCTTGGCCGCTGCTGGGTGTCACTCAAGTGTCCATCTGCTTTGTAAGTAAATGCATCTGTTCTGAAAAGGCATCTCAATATTGTCAATTTCCCTCTTCTACCTTTTATGTTTATTGATGAAGTACATTGTGGTGATTTGAGGAGGAAAATTAGTCTGTAAGGCCTGGAGATCATTGTTGCCTACTTAACCTACGTATTAGGTTAGGGGGTCACCTCTAAGCAGTGAGTTCAGTCCCACTGGGGAGTTTGTTGCGATGATGGAATGGATACACTTTTTTTGCAAGCATTGTTTTGGGCCACTGTTTTATATGGATACAGACTGATTGTGACTACTTTAAAGCGGAGTTCCAGCCACAATTTTTTTTTCTGCCATCTACCCTGCGTGCATACATTATACAAATAAACGCATGGATATCTTTCTATCCTGTTTCCGTTTATATATTTTTTTTCTAGCCTAATTTTCCAGTTCCTCGGCGCATCCATGTTGATTGTGGGCATGTGAAACCCACTCTGACCTTCTTCCTGGATAAGTTGCATGCTGGGTAACCAGCATGCACCTCCCGATCTCGGACATGCGCATTGAATAGACAGGCGCACTGCTAATAGATGATAATAACACAATATTATCATTCACTGCTGCCCACAGACTCCTGGGAAATGATGACTCACATCTCCCAGGAGCACAAGCGAGGCAGGAAATGATGCCAATCGCCATGTACCCAGAAGTGGCAGAAATATGGGACCTCATAGCAACAAGGCTCAAAGAGTGTGTAAAAAAAAAAAATTGAGCCCAAATGTTGTTGCTGATTATTAGTGGACTTTAAAAATACATATATTGTTTTGTGGGTGGAACTCCACTTTAAGCACTTTTGTACATATCTAACATCACTTTCTGACTGTTATTTATGAAGAGGACTCTACTTGCAATCACATATGTAGTGGACTTTTTTAGAACTTTATAAATTAATTGATTTTCTATGTTTTTTATATGGTGATATCAATTTTCACTTAGACATATATGGTTTACAAGAAATATATTATTTTTATCACTGTTCAATGAGTTTATTTATAAGACTACAATCCAGAGAGAGATGCAGGAACAAGTACATACACTGAGCTGTAATTTAGAAGTTTGGGAAGATGAAGATTCCAATATCTGCAATTATTTACTTGTCTTTAAAAATGACAAATGAGATAGTTACTTGAACCATTTTTTAATTTAATGTTATTAAACCTGACCTTTCTGTTTCAATCTGTGACCATCTTTTGTTTTCTAAAAGTGCTGCTCCCATGTAACCATGGCAACCATAAAGTGAATTGTGCACAGAACTCAGAAATGTCATCTTCTCTTAAGATGATTGGCTTATTACTCTTTCTAGCAGTTGTTATTTCATTATAACTGGAGTTGAGCGAACCCGAACTGTAAAGTTCGGGTCCCTACCGAACTTTGGGGTGTCCGGGACCCGGACCCGAACCCGGACTTTTCAAAAAAAGTGGGGAAAATTTCAAGGGGTATGAACACCTTTTCAAGGCACTGTATGAATCATTTTTATAAGCTGCAGGGATAAGGGTAAGCAAAGTAGTTTATTAATTGGCCAAGTATCCCTGAAATGCAAAGCTCTAATTCTACTTTACACAAATATACATTTAAATTAGTCCTTTGTTTTCTTTAAGTAGTGTCCCTGTCTCCCAGTATTTACAGCATATTTTCAGCACCAATGATATTATTTTGCTTTGGTTTTCTTATTTCCGGATTACATTTTTGCTTCCCCTTTCTTTAGTGAAAAATAAAACAATTTAAAGAATGTTATCCCTACCTTTCATATTCCTGATATGTGTCTGCTGTACCAGGTATTTGTTTTAAAATGATCCTGTGATTCTGCCAGTCCCCCCTGCTTTTCTATTTCAAAATGACCATGCTAGGCATGAGAGCACATTCATCTCAGCATGGTCAGTTTTGTGGCTGTGCTGGCAGAACCACCTGCCTGTCCTTTAGTGGTCAGACTTGTGCTGACATGCCACTCTGCACAGCCATTCATTAGGAAGATCCGTGTACTGCTGTTTCTCCTCTTCCAGCTACCTAAGGCGCTTATTAAGCCGAGAATGGAGGTTTTTTTTTTTGATCACTTATAAATAAAGAAAAAAGTTGTTTTTATTTTTTTTATATATATTCCCATAATGGTTTTGTCTTTCGTTTCTATTTTAAACTGAAGTGGTTGTTTTACAAGGCAAGGGTTCACATGTACTGTAACTAACAACAAGTGAACTTGAGCTGATATAAAAAGGGCCTGTGTCCTGTTGATCCCCTTGGATTCTAGACTCAGGCTGTACACAGGGCTTGTACTCCTCTTGAAATCTCAATGCATCAAGGTAGCTAATTCATTTAAATAGGCTGCAATCACACCACAACACAACCAAAATAGGGCAAGCACCAGTTTGTATGACACAGTGCACCACATAACACATGAGAGTTGATTTACTAAAACTGGAGAGTGCAAAATCTGGCATAGCCCTGCATAAAAACCAACAGCTTCCATGTTTTTTGTTTTTTTGTCAAAGCTTAATTGAACAAGCTGAAGTTAGAAGTTGATCTTCTTCTTCTTCTTGAGCCACTCCTTTGTTGCCTTGGCCGTGTGTTTTGGGTCATTGTCATGCTGAAATACCCATCCATGAACCATTTTCAATGCCCTGGCTAAGGGAAGGGGGTTCTCACCCAAGATTTGACGGTACATGGCCCCGTCCATCGTCCCTGAAGTAGTCCTGTCCCCTTAGCAGAAAAGCACCCCCAAAACATAATGTTTGCACCTCAGTGTTTGTGGGGATGGTGTTCTTGGGGTCATAGGCAGCATTCCTCCTCCTCCAAACACGACGAGTTGAGTTGATGCCAAAGAGCTTGATTTTGGTCTCATCTGACCACAACACTTTTGAATCATGCAGATGTTCATTAGCAAACTTCAGATGAGCCTGTACATAAGCTTTCTTGAGCAGGGGGAGCTTGCAGGTGCTGCAGGATTTCAGTCCTTCACAGTGTAGTGTGTTACCAATTGTTTTCTTGGTGACTATGGCCCCAGCTGCCTTGAGATCATTGACAAGATTCTCCCATGTAGTTTTGGGCTGATTCCTCACCATTCTCATGATCAATAAAACTCCACAAGGTGAGATCTTGCATGGAGACCCAGACCGAGGGTGTTATTTTGTGTTTTTTCCATTTGCGAATAATCGCACCAACTGTTGTCACCCTCTCACCAAGCTGCTTGGCGATGGTTTTGTAGCCCATTACAGCCTTGTATAGGTCTACAATCTTGTGGCAGACATCCTTGGAAAGCTCTTGGGTCTTGGCCATGGTGGAGAGATCGGAATCTGATTGATTGATTGCTTATGTGAACAGGTGTCTTTTATACAGGTTACAAGCTGAGATTAGGAAGACTCCCTTTAAGAGAGTCCTCCTAATCTCAGCTCGTTTCCTGTATAGAAGACACATGGGAGCCAGAAATCTTGCTGATTGATAGGGGATCAAATACTTATTCCCCTCATGAAAATGCAAATCAATTTATAACTTTCTACTGATCATTTCTTTGTCGGTGGGCAAATGCATAAAATCAGCAGGGGATCAAATAAGTTTTTTTCCATCACTGTAGCTGTTTGCCTGGAGATCAGCTTTAATCTTGACTTGACGGACAGTTAAGACTCTCTGTACTGCCTGGGCATAGAATCCCAGAAGGTTCAGCAGGTACACAAGGATCAATTTGAAAAGTAACACAGCTACTTGCAGTTGGCTCATAGATACCAGTATTATAACAATTGAATAAACAAAATTAAGCATGTTTTTAAAAAGTCTGAGGAGATAAAAATATAGTACATGGATCGGTTTAAAAAGTGGTAATATACTTCTGATGCTTTTTCATGTTCTTACCTACACTACAGTAAGATTCTGCTGAAACTGGTGTTCACAAATGAACACCAGGTACAAAACCCTTCTTGAATGTATTGATGCACCAATAAGTTACAGCTGAGGTTATTAGGTTAGGTAAACAGTAATGTAGCAATTAAAGTGGAGTTCCAGGCCAAATTGAAACCAAGTCTTAATCACTCGATCACCCCCCCCTCATTTTTTTATATCTTTTTTTGTGTCATTTTGTACCTTTTTTTTGTTTTACAGCAGGAATTTCCTCCCTCCCCCATCTCCCCCCCCCCCCCCGGCCGCCTTCTGGGACCTGTGTGTGTCCCAGAAGACGATGGGGCCATTCAGAAAGTGCAGCGCGAAACCGACTTCCAAAAACACAGTAGGAAACCAGCTGTGAAGCCTGAAGGCTTCACTGCTAGTTTCCCTTAGTTGCAATGGTGGCGCCTACACCCGAGCCGATGAACGAATCGGCTTCGGGGGCCAACATCACGGGATCCCTGGACAGGTAAGTGTCCTTATATTGAGAGTCAGCAGTTACAGTATTTGTAGCTGCTGACTTTCAATTTTTTTTTTTTTTTTTGAGGCTGGAACTCCGCTTTAAGTTTTGGCTGTAGAATGGTAATGCTTAACCTGTACTGTATATACTCAATGTCAATTATACCAATGAGATATCTCCAGTGTACTTTCCTTATCAGCTATCTCTGTTAGATAAATACATATTTTCCAGGTAACTACTTTATTAAAAAAAGTAAGTAGGGAGAAAAATAGAAAAGTATTTAAGTTCTCAATATCCTATCCTAATGAGATTAAATTGGCCATTGACAAAACACAGTCATAAAAAAGGAGCAGTAGAATATAAGTTTAGTTCATTTGGGAACTATTTATAATTCTTTAATTAAATGTGGTGTAAGTTTTCCATTAATCAAAATCTTAAAATTGACATATAGTTCCCATGGTGGCTATAATCTATATAATAGCCAATTATTACTCAGAAATGACAGAATTTGAAGACAAAAACTGCAAATAATTTTTGGAAACGGATTTATTAAAGCAAATTACAGCTGGTTTATGAGTAAATATGTCCACAAACACTAAACTAATGTTATGCCAAATTGCCAATCTGACAGAGAACTCAACTCCTTAACCCATGCTTACCCATTAGGCTTCACTGTCATTTTTGCAAATGTTAATTATAGCTGTATTAGTGCACATGCAACAAAAACAATTGAGTACTGCCTATAATACTTTTTTCTTGCACTAACACTCAACATTTTATGAAAAGCTTTCTGGGTTTACCCTCTTCTTTGGGGTGTGCTGCTTGGACCTTAGAGGAAGGGGTACATTTTTCAAATATTACTGTCATTTTTAACCACTTCCTTACTGGGCACTTAAACCCCCCTCCTGCCCAGACCAATTTTCAGGTTTCAGCGCTGTCGCATTTTGAATGACAATTGCGCGGTCGTGTGGCGTTGTACCCAAATAAAATTGATGTCCTTTTTTCCCCACAAATAGAGCTTTCTTTTGGTGGTACTTGATCACCCCTGCGTTTTTTATTTTTTGCGCTATAAACAAAACCAAGAGCGACAATTTTGAAAAAAGAACAATATTTTTTACTTTTTGCTCTAATAAATATCCCAAAATAAAAAATAAAAAAAAAATTATTCATTGGGTTTGGCCGATTTATATTCTTCTACATATTTTTGGTAAAAAAAATCGCAATCAGCGTTTATTTATTTGTTTGCGCAAAAGTTATCGCGTCTACAAACTATGGGAATTGATTTATGGCGTTTTTATTATTATTATTTTTTTTACTAGTAATGGCGGCGATCTGCGATTTTTAACGGTACTGCGATATTGAGGCGGACATGTTGGTCATTTTTGACACTTTTTTGGGACCAATGACATTTATTCAGCGATCAGAAATTTAAATGTCCACTGATTACTGTATAAATGTCATTGGCAGTGAAGGGGTTAACCTGCAGGGGGCAGTGAAGGGGTTAACAATGTTCCCTGGGTGTGTTCTAACTGTGGGGGGGATGGGCTGGTCGGGACATAACAGATCTAACTGATCCCAGTGACAGGGATCAGTAGATCTGTTTGTCCCCTGTCACAGAATGGGGAACCGCCGTGTTTACATCGGCGGTTCCCCGTTCTACAGCTCTGTAAGGCAATCGCGGGTCAGGAGCGGACATCGAGTCCGCCCGACCCGCGGGCACGCCCACGCAGCGTGCGGCGGCCGCGCGCGCGCCGCCGCCCAGAGCGCGCAGGGGGCTTGTGAAGGGGCGGACGTCCATGGACGTCCACCCGGATTTTCAGATCCGCGCTGTAGACATCTTTTGTCTATAGCGCGGATCTGGACAGGTTAAACATAGACAATGAAAAAACAGAGACTCTGTTTGCGCAGCACTTTACAATAGGACAGACAGTACAATTACAATACAATTCAATACAGAAGGATTCAGAGGGCCCTGCTTGTTAGAGCTTACAATCTAGGAGGGAGGGTCAAGTGATACCAAAGGGTAATAACTGTGGGGGATGACCTGATGAAGAAAATACAAGTGCAGTTGTTAGGTGGAAGCAGGATAGGCTTCTCTGAAGGAAAAGTTTTCAGGGATCGCCTAAAAGTAGATCGATTTGGAGATAGTCTGACAGATTGGGGTATGGAATTCCAGAGGGTGGGAGAGGTTCAGGAGAAGTCCCATAGGTGAATATGGGAGGAGGTTTTGAAAAAGTTAGAGAGCAGGAGGTCTTGGGAGGAAAGAAGAAGACAATTAGGTTAGTATTTTGAGACTAGGCTAGTGATATAGCTGGGGGCCGGGTTGTGGATGGCTTTGTAACTTATTGTTAGCATTTTGAATTTAATTCATTGAGTGAGTGGCAGCCAATGGAGGGATTGGCAGAGAGGGGTAGCAGATGCTGAGCTGTTTGTAAGGTGGATGAGTGTGGCAGCAGCATTCATGATGGACTGAAGGGGGGATAGTTAGTCATTTTAAAGGTAAGCCAAAGAGGAGGGAGTTGCAGTAGCCGAGGCGAGAGATAACCAGGGAGTGAATCAGAAGCTTTGTAGTTTCATTGGTTAGGAAGGGACATCATTTAGAGATGTTACAGAGGTTGAGGCGGCAAGCTTTGGAAAGTGATTGGATGTGGGGCCAAAATGCAAGTTTAGAGTCCAGGATAACACCTAGCACCCTGGCATGTGGGGATGGGTGGTTTGTTGTGCCATTGCTCTTGACAGAGAAGCCAGGGGAAGAGGCACGTGGGGGAGGAAATATTATGAGCTCTGTTTTGGAAAAGTTGAGTTTGAGGAAATGGTGTGACATCCAGACAGATATGTCTGTTAGTAAGTTAGTGATGCGTGAGGAGACTGATGGAGTAAGCTGAGGAGTGAAGAGATAGATTTGGGTGTCACCATGTAGAAATTATATTGAAAGCCATGGAAGACTATCAGCTGACCCAGGGAAGAGGTGTAGATTGAAAATAAGAGAGGTCCAAGAACAGAACCTTGGGGGGCCCCGACGGAGAAGGGAATAGGAGAGGAGAGGAGAGGAGGAAGTAGAATTGTAAGTGACACTGAAGGTGCGTTGGGATAGGTAGGATGAGAGCCACCGAAGAGTACAGTCACAGAGACTGAGGGAGTAATTTTTTTTAGGATTTAGTGCCACTGTATGCCAGCATTTGTATATTATAGCCAAGACAAGGTGTTATTGTTGTAGGATGTAGTGAGACTATGAATCAGACTGTAAGCTACTGTAACTGGTTTTTGACTTGGCAAGCATGGTTGTCTATGGATATGTGGTGTGATTAAATAATTCTGGAAGGTGCTTGCCATAGCCTCTAACTCTCAGATGCTTACTTAAAACCTTCAGCTTTTTTTAAATTCAGTCAAAGCCAGGATCAATTTCTGTAAATATGTAAATGCTGTCATTGCGATGCTACATCACTCATGTCTAGGGTGGAAGAAGTAATTACTGTGGTCAGTATTACCAGAGCAAAATTTTAAACAAATTGTGATGTAGATACTACTTCTAAAATGTAATATTCAGTCTAATATCTAAGTCTAAATGTTTATTTTGTATAACTGGACCTTTGCTGGAAATTTGAGATGTATTCCTTTTCAAATCCCATACAAAATCAATCTAATTCTATGCTAGTACTGTACCTGCCCATATCTGTGTTTCAGCCTTATCAACATAAGACTTTACAATATTTCTTACAAATATATGCTGCCTGATGATTGGAGAGCTGCAAGGATCATCTCAACCCAAGTCAAGTTTTATTGTCATTTTACTACAGGTAAGGACATACAGTAGAATGAAATGTCTTATCTCTAGGACCACGGTGCTACATACCAATTAAATGTAGCCATGTGCTCCCTTAAGAGTGGCTGAAAGTTGTGGTCCACTCACCTGCTGCCCTCAATCACACGAATTCCACACATCCAAAGTCACTGAACAGGCCGGTACTTTGTTTTTGTTATTTTATTTAGGGAATTGAACTTGGATAGGGATTAGGGGTGACTGTGGGATGCCCAGTAATTGAACATGAGACAACACTATATACACCTTCGGTATGCACACTTCTTCTCCTCCATCCAGCACACTACTTGCTGAACGTTACACTTCTCCTGTACTTCTCTCCAGTACACTACTTGCTGGCCATTACACCTGTTCTCCTGGTCTGAAGGGAATATTATCAGACCTCCATGACACTTCTTCACCACAGCTAGCACATAGTGAGGCCTGCTGCAGCTGCGGGCAAAGCCTCAGAACCACCCTTTGTGGGTGAGAGCTGTAGGTTTCTCTCACTGAAACCAGGCAGCCTCTCTGATGTAGCAAAGTACGTTGGTGCTAGCTGGGCCTTTGGATGAACTTCTACTCCCAGCCTATCCTACAGACCCATCAAGTCTGTCCTGCGGTCTAATAGCTCTCCTTCCCCTTGGTTGGCTCCTACCGGCTTCCACAGACTGCATCTCTACTCCCAGACTGTTCCAGCCTTCTCATCCAACTCCCAGGGGCCACCACTCACCAACTATATGGTGGATTTGTTTAAAGAGTCTCCTTCTGTGTAGACCTCAGCTGCTTTCCTGCTTCTCCTGTGCTACTCCAGGAGCCGACTCCCCCTCCCGGCCGAGGCCTGTTCCGCAGCTCCTAACTACATCCTCATTCTTCCACCCAAACTCTTCTGACACCTGCTGGCAGATTGCTGTATTTAAGGAGGCCTGCCCCCTGTCAATCCAGCCGCTGGATTGGTCAGGGCTCCTTGTCATACATCAGGTAGTGACACCTCCTCCTCCATCCCCCTTTCCTGAACTACCCAAGCTCAAGGAGGAGGAATCTCCAAGGGGTGTTCCTTCCCTCTGTCTCCAGCCCCTCCCTGAGCTACTTCCCTAGCCCATATCAAAACATTCAGGCCTGCACCTACAGTCAGGCCTGACTAGATTTTTCCTTTCCTATCAAAAATCTACAAAAGTAAAGCACCTATACTATGGGGGCACTACATAAACATAAATATAAATATACACAAATAGAACACAGCGAAGAACTTAAAAATAAAAAAACACATACACATCTGGAAACTATGTAACTGCACATATACTGTGAGTAAATGGCTATATATAAGATGTAGATTATTAGTGTGCAAGAGATTGTGCAAGAAGAATATTTTAGAGCAGTCAGTACAAAGTGCAAGATGACTTGTAGTGTACTGTCCAAGCACTACATATTTCTAGTTCTAAGTCTTTGTAGCAGCAAGTTTGTTGTAAAAAGTGTCTAGTGCATATTCAAGAGTAAAAAGGAGGGGAAGTGAGATGTTTTAAATGGGATTAGAGATGAGGGCTCTCACAGCCTGGGGGTAAAAGCTGTTGAGCAGTCTGACAGACCAGTTTTCAATGCTCCAGTACCTTCTACCTTATGGCAAAACCTGGAAAAGATTGTGGGAGGGATGGGTTGGATCCTTCACTATACTGATGGATTTGCTGCAGTATCATGTATGGAAAATGTCCAAAATGGAGGGGAAAGGAACACCAATAATCTTTTCAGCTGTCTTCACTAGCCACTGCAGGGTCTTGCAGTCAGCAGAACTGCAGTTTCCATACCAGACAATGATGCAACTGGTCAGCACGCTGGATGGATGGAGGAGAAAATATAGGTGGTGTCCCCCGAAGAAGTCATGTGACGTGATGTAACTAGTAGGGTGTGGCCGGACAGAACAATACACTGGAAGTGACTAGAGTTAATTGAACCTCTGGAAGTCCGGGTTCGGCAGGTTCGGCCGAACTTACGGACAAAGTCCGGGTTCGGGTCCGAACTTGACCCGAACTTTGACCCGGACCTCGAACCCCATTGAAATCAATGGGTACCCGAACTTTTAGGCACAAAAATGGCTGTAACAAAGTCCTGGCAAGTCCTAGAGGTCTGCAAAAGGAAGGAAATGGGGGTAAGAGTTGGACAAGTGCCCTACAAAGAAATGGGGATAGGGAAATAACTTAAAATAATTTTTAAGCTAAAATCACATAAAAAAAATCAAAAATGGAGGCGGATGTGGAGTTGGAGGTTGAGGAGGCGGTGAAAGTGGCGGTGGAGGAGGAGGAGGTAGCCAACCCTTTTTATTTTTGTGCAAGAAATGCACCGCTGGCCGCAAATGTAGTTTTTAGAATTGTATTTTTTATTTTTAAACCAGCTATGTAGATTCACTTTTTAATTTTGTGCAAGAAACAATAATCTGTCCCTTTAAGCAACAGCAGGAATCTCTCCCTACAGAACTTGGAGATGATTTTAGATTCTAAAATCATCTCCAAGTTGTACAGGGAAAGTTTCCAGCTGTTGCTTTAAGGGAAAGATTATTGTTCTAAAATCATCTCCAAGTTGTACAGGGAAAGGTTCCAGCTGTTGCTTTAAGGGAAAGATTATTGTTCTAAGATCACCTCCAAGTTTTACAGGGAAAGGTTCCAGCTGTTGCTTTAAGGGAAAGATTATTGTTCTAAAATCATATACAAGTTGTACAGGGAAAGGTTCCAGCTGTTGCTTTAAGGGAAAGATTATTGTTATAAAATCATCTCCAAGTTCTATAGGGAAAGTGTATTCTAGCCGCATAGAGCCATATTATTGTTATAAAATCATCTCCAATACAACTTGGAGATGATTTTATAACAATAATATGGCTCTATGCTGCTAGAATACACTTTGCCTATAGAACTTGGAGATGATTTTATAACAATAATATGGCTCTATGCGGCTAGAATACACTTTGCCTATAGAACGTGGAGATGATTTTATAACAATAATATGGCTTCTATGCGGATACAATACACTTTGCCTATACAATTTGGAGATGATTTTAGAACAATAATCTTTCCCTTAAAGCAACAGCTGGAACCTTTCCCTGTACAACTTGGAGATGATTTTAGAACAATAATCTTTCCCTTAAAGCAACAGCTGGAACCTTTCCCTGTACAACTTGGAGATGATTTTAGAACAATAATCTTTCCCTTAAGCAACAGACTCTACCTAGTCCAGTCAGATCATTCTGTGCAGCAGAATGAGGTCTGCAATCTGTCCCTAAAAGCAGCAGTACTAATATCTCTCCCTAGTCCATAATCAGATCGTTCAGTAATGCAGGATGAGATGTTCTATAATATCTGCAATCTGTCCCTCACAGAGCCAGCAGCAACCTCTCCCTAAACTATCCTGAGAGCATATGACATGCAGCACGGTGACTCCAGCCCCATATAGAGGCTGGGTCACATGGTGCACTGGCCAATCACAGCCATGCCATTAGTAGGCATGGCTGTGATGACTTCTAGGGAAAACCATTGAAACACTTGTTGATTGGCTGCCCTTGGCAGCTATTCAACACGTATAATAAAATACCAGAACCCCAGACCCGAACCCGGACATTTTTTGAAAAGTCCGGGTTCGGGTTCCGGACACAACAAAGTTCGGTACAGACCCGAACTTTACCGTCCGGGTTCGCTCAACTCTAGAAGTGACCTGAAAAGCGGAGATTGCCATGTTTTTATCCCTTTTTGCTTGTTTTTATTACAGTTGATGTAAGCAGCTACTTGGCTTTCTATTAAAGGTTTTTTTTAAAGGTTTCACACTATGGGAGGCATATGTTTGTTTATTTTACATGCGAATGGGAGCATTTAAAGGTGCATTATAAAGTGGAGCCACATTTCTGTTCCAACTACAGGAAGTTTCATAAAGATTGGAGAAATTGTGGATCTCATTGTTCCTTCAGGCTGTGTTTTAATCTTATTGAGGTGAGCGCTCTGTGAGCACGGTGACGGTGGTGGATACACAGGATTGTTATGTCCCTTCAGTATTGAATCACAAGCACTTGAAATTTGAGCATTGGAGCACTTCATTGATGAACTGGATGAATCATATGAACTGTGCACATTTATGAACTTTATATATTTTATTTTATTCGTTCAGTATTCATACACTGACTTCTATGTATTTAATTTTGAATGCACATTTTATAATATTTAACATTTTCTATTAATGATTTAATATTTGGAGAGTGGTTTGAGATTATTGACTGCATAGGAGAGGAATTGCACAATATCATTTTAATCATTCAGACATTGTGGTATTGTGTACACATTAGGTATTGCACCAGTCTCCCGGACACACACAGCAGTCACCACTGAGAAATTTTGTATGTGAGATTAGTAGCGCAGGGGCACTTTGACACACTTTTATAGGTGCTGTTGTGCCTTCTTGGTGAGTGACATGACAATGGTTGTCCAGGTAAGATCCTCTGAGATGTGCACTCCCAGGAATTTAGTACTGTTGACTTTCTCCACAGTCGAGCTGTCAATGGTCAGTGGGGAGTGATGAACAGAATTTCTCCTGAAATCCATCACAACCTCTGTTTTACTTACATTAAGGGACAGGTTGTTTTTACTACACCGTTTAACCAGTGTAGGACTTTTCACACTTTTTGTTTTGACACACCATAAAAAGGGATTCACATTTGTGCATTATGTGAGTTGTGAAGCAATATTAATTTGAATGGCACCACAAAGCACATATAATAATTTAAAAAAATGCATCTGCACTGTAGGGCATTACAGTAGACAGAGAACTCTATGTTGAGCACTCTGTGTTGTACTGCATAATCAAAACTAGTATGAGTCACAATGAATAATGTCTCATGCAAAAGCAGGATTTGAAAAGTCCCATACAAAAAAGTTCCAAGTGACTGGTTATCTTTTAGCACAGTAAACAGGTGTATCTCAAAAGGAACAGATTTCCAAATCTCAAAGGGCCACCACAGTGGAGGTAAAATGAAGGCTTACCAGATAGTATTGACCCTCAGTCACAAAAAGTCATGAAAGGCATAGATGTGTGTGAACAACGCTCTAGGTCAGTCTCCCATCTCCACCTCCACTAACACACAAACCAGGTGCTGGCCCCATCAATCACAGATTCCAATGAGCAAAAAATAATTCTGGTTCGTTCAGTAAAATCACCTTTATTTCAGCAACTCCATAAGAACATGTCCAAAAAAAGAAATAGAGGGTAACAGCATCACCATCTAATGCGTTTCACGCTCCCTTAGCGCTTATTCATAGCTCACATACAAATGTCCACTACAGAGATATACTGTATTCATATATGCAACAATTACTTGTGATTGGAACAATCTGTGTGAAACAATTGGTTTGCGGCTGCCAATAATTGGCAGATGAGCGCCCGTTTAGGGATGCAAATACAGAAACGCTAACATATATAACAAATATAAAACATCATAAGAATCATATAAAGAACAGACTGAATACAAAATAAAAACTGAACCCAATTTTTAGAAAGAGTTAGGAAAAATTTGAAAAAGTAGAAAAAATGTCAATCAGGGTCACTAGTAGCAAAAACCTAGGGTGCATTTTATTAATTAATAAAAATGTGAAACATCCCATTCATGGTTGAGCCCTAAAGGTTTCTGTGTACCCAGATGGAAGATCCAGAAACTTCCTTTTTACACAGAAATCTGAACTAATCACCACCTCTCTTAGGGACTATGATCTTTTCTACACCCTGTATACACAGTCGTGCTCATAAGTTTACATTCCCTGGCAGAATTTTTGATTTCTTGGCCATTTTTCAGAGAATATCAATGAGAACACCAAAACATTTCTTCCACTCATGATTAGTGTTTGGCTGAAGCCATTTATTATCAGTTGACTGTGTTTACTCTTTTTAAATCATAATGACAACAGAAACTACCCAAATGACTCTGATTAAAAGTTTACATACCCCAGTACTTAACCACTTGCCGACCGCCGATCGGCATCTGACGGCGACAAAGTGGTTCGTTATCGCAAAACGCCGTCATACGACGGCGGCTGCGATAACGCGCACTGTGAGCGCGTCTCATTTGTGTCAGTTGACTATTATTTACCGAAGTCGGTTTGTGATTAGTACTCACCTTCTTTACAAAACCACAAGAGTAACTATAAGAGACTTTTTACCGGTTCTTTAGTTTTTAAGACGGTCCCTTACATTTGAATACTCGTGCTGACACATATGTCCCACATCTTTTCTAGTATCAGGGATTCTCTCCACCACTAATCAAGTCTAAAGACACATTTTTCCTTCAAAGACCTAGAAGGTAGACCCATGTGTCTTTGGAAATCCCGAGTTGGTACTTACCCTACAAAGTGT
>BLSH010441250.1:247508-259920 GCA_018402905.1 Glandirana rugosa
AATATCACCTTAAAGTTATATACTTTGGTCTCGGTTCCATTGTGTAGCTACGTGTCTGGTCTGCCTAGCTGCAGAAACCTGACAGCATGGGACGTACCCGGACATTCCAACATGATAATGATCCAAAACACAAGGCCAAGTCGACCTGTCATTGGCTACAGCAGAATAAAGTGAAGGTTCTGGAGTGGCCATCTCAGCCTCCTGACCTCAATATCATTGAGCCGCTCTGGGGAGATCTCAAACATGCAGTTCATGCAAGACAGCCCAAGAATTTCCAGGAACTGGAGGCTTTTTGCCAAGAGAAATGGGCAGCTTTACCACCTGAGAAGATAAAGAGCCTCATCCACAAATACCACAAAAGACTTCAAGCTGTCATTGATGTTAAAGGGGGCAATACACCGTATTAAGAACTGGGGTATGTAAACTTTTGATCAGGGTCATTTGGGTCATTTCTGTTGTTATTATGATTTAAAAAGAGTAAACGCAGTTGATTTATTATGAATGGCTTCAGCCAAACACTAACCAAGAGTGAAAGAAAAGTTTTTGTTTTATCATTCATATTTTCTGAAAAATGGCCAAGAAATCATAAATTCTGCTAGGGTATGTAAACTTATGAGCATGACTATATATATATATATATATATATATATATATATATATATATACAGTATCTCACAAAAGTGAATACACCCCTCGCATTTTTGTAAATATTTTATTCTATCTTTTCATGTGACAACACTGAAGAAATGACACTTTGCTACAATGTAAAGTAGTGAGTGTACAGCTTGTATAACAGTGTAAAATTGCTGTCCCCTCAAAATAATTCATCACACAGCCATTAATGTCTAAACCGCTGGCAACAAAAGTGAGTACACCCCTAAGTGAAAATGTCTAAATTGGGCCCAATTAGCCATTTTCCCCTCCCCGGTGTCATGTGACTTGTTAGTGTTACAAGGCCTCAGGTGTGAATGGGGTGCAGGTGTGTTAAATTTGGTGTTATCACTCTCACTCTCTCATACTGGTCACTGGGAGTTCAACATGGCACCTCATGGCAAAGAACTCTCTGGGGATCTGAAAAAAAGAATTGTTGCTCTATATAAAAATGGCCTAGGCTATAAAAAGATTGCCTCGACCCTGAAACTGAGCTGCATCTCGGTGGCCAAGACCATACAGGGGTTTAACAGGACAGGTTCCACTCAGAACAGGTCGTCTTGCCATGGTCGACCAAAGAAGTTGAGTGCACGTGTTCAGCGTCATATCCAGAGGTTGTCTTTGGGAAATAGAAGTATGATTGCTGCAGAGGTTGAAGGGGTGGGGGACAGCCTGTCAGTGCTCAGACCATACGCCGCACACTGCATCAAATTTGTCTGCGTGGCTGTCATCCCAGAAGGAATCCTCTTTTAAAGATGGTGGACAAGAAAGCCGGAAAAGAGTTTTCTGAAGACAAGCAGACTAAGGACATGGATAACCGAAACCCTGTCCTGTGGCCTGACGAGACCAAGATAAACTTATTTAGTTCAGATGGTGTCAAGTGTGTGTGACAGCAACAAGGTGATTAGTACAAAGACAAGTGTGTCTTGCTTACAGTCAAGCATGGTGGTGGGAGTGTCATGGTCTGGGGCTGCATGAGTGCTGTCGGCACTGGGGAGCTACAGTTTATTGAGGGAACCATAAATGCCAACATGTACTGTGACATACTGAAGCAGAGCATGATCCCCTCCCTTCAGAGACAGGGCCACGCGCAGTATTCCAACATGATAACGACCCCAAACACACCTCCAAGACAACCACTGCCTTGCTAAAGAAGCTGAGGGTAAAGGTGATGGACTGGCCAAGCATGTCTCCAGCCCTAAACCCTATTGAGCATCTGTGGGGAATGCTCAAACAGAAGGTGGAGGAGCGCAAGGTCTCTATCATCCACCATTTCATCAGTGTTGTCACATGCAAAGAAAGAATAAAATATTTACAAAAATGAGAGGGGTGTACTGACTTTTGTGAGATACTGTATATATATATATATTAGCAGACCACTTAGTCCTTTTTCTGCTGTCACTCATCTATGTGTCTATTGTTTTGTTTTGTTTTGTTTTTTTTGTAGGATTAAAGTAAAGGTATTCTGTAGCCTTCATTCATACCCCTTGGAATTTTCCATATTTTATCATGTCACAGTGAAAAACATAAATGTATTTTATTGGGATTTTATGTGATAGACCAACATAAAGTAGCCCATAATTGTGAAGTGGAAGGAAAATGATAAATTATTTTCAAAATGTTTTACAAATAAATATGTGATGTGCGGCGTGCATTTGTATTCAGCCCCCTTTACTCTGATACCCCTAACTGAAATCTAACGAAAATCTAGTGGAACCAATTGCCTTCAGAAGTCAACTAATTAGTAAATAGAGTCCCCATGTGTGTAATTTAATCTCAGTATAAATACAGCTATTCTGTGAAGGCCTCAGAGGTTTGTTAGAGAACCTTAGTGAACAAACAGCATCATGAAGTCCAAGGAACACACCAGGCAGGTCAGGGTTAAAGTTGTGGAAAAGTTTAAATCATGAAAAGAGTATGGCACAACTGCAAACCTACCAAAACTGACAGGCCGGGCAAGGAGTGCACTAATCAGGAGCAAGGAGTGCACTAATCAGAGAAGCACCCAAGAGGCCCATGGTAAGGTGGAGGAGCTGCAGAGACCCACAGCTCAGGTGGGAGAATCTGTCCACAGGACAACTATTAGTGGTGCACTCCACAAATCTGGCCTTTATGGAAGAGTGGAAAGAAGAAAGCCACTGTTGAAAGAAATCCATAAAATGTCCCGTTTGCAGTTTGCGAGAAGCCATGTGGGGCACATAGCAAACATGTGGAAGAAGGTGCTCTGGTCAGGTGAGACCAAAATGTAACTTTTTGGACTAAAAGCAAAATGCTATGTGTGTTGGAAATCTAACACTGCACATCACACTGAACACACCATCCCCACCTTGAAACACGGTTTAGGGCAGCATCATGTTGTGGGGATGCTTTTCTTCAGCAGGGACAGGGAAGCTGGTCAGAGTTGATAGGAAGATGGATGAAGCCAAATACAAGGCAATCTTAGAAGAAAATCTGTTAGAATTTGAAAAAGACTTGTGACAACAACCCTAACCATACAGCCAGAGCTACAATGGAATGGTTTACATCAAAGCATATTTGTGTGTTAGAATGGCCAAGGCAAAGTCCAGACCTAAATCAAAATGAGAATCTGTAGCAGGACTTGAAAATTGCTGTTCACAGATGCTCTCTGTCCAATCTGACAGAGCTTGAGATATTTTTCAAATAAGAATATGCAAAAATGTCACTCTCTAGATGTGCAAAGCTGGTAGAGACATCCCCAAAAAGACTTGCAGCTGTAATTGCAGCAAGAAGTGGTTCTACAAAGTATTGACTAAGGGGGGCTGAATACAAATGCACGCCACACTTTTCACATATTTATTTGTAAAAAAATTTGAAAACCATTTATTATTTTCCTTCCATCTCACAATTATGTGCTACTTTTTGTTGGTCTATCACATAAAAACCCAATAAAATACATTGACTTTTTTCATTGTAACATGACAATTTCAACAATGCAACAAAGAAAATTTCAAGGGGTATGAATACTTTTTCAAGACACTGTATAACACCTATTGGATTCCTAGACATTTTCTCATTTTCCTTTCATGTATTCATTGTCAGGTAAAAAGATATGTTCTTCCATATGCAGTTCTTTGTTCCTTTATGCACGGTCATAATAGTCAATTTATTACATGTGGAATTGTATATGTATATGTATTGCCTATTTCCTGAGTTGAACTTTTACTTATGCAAATTAAATCTGCTGTTTGACTTTAATAGTATCAGTGAGGTGGTGGAAAAACTATCAAAGAATTATATTTTGTAATCTATGAACACATAACATTAAGATGCCGAAACATAGAAGGAAATGTAGCATACTAAATGACCCTCATAAAAACAGACGCAATATGGTTGTAATAAAGCGGTTGTAACCACAGAGAGGAAAATTACAGTACCACGCTATATGTGAAGCACTTAACATTTGGTCACTGTTAACATCTGGACTTTCCTGTAACACTGTACCAGTAGAATAATTCTGAATATTTTTACTTTGTTTTCCAATTCATAGTAGTTGTGAGAGGTCTAGAGGAACTTATAATAAATTTGTTTTGCTATACACTGGATGACTCAATTATATTTACTTTTTTATTAATAAACATTAAAAATTAGTGTTGAGTTTATGATGGGTGATGAGTTTAAAATTAAATTGATTCTTGATCAATGTCCTAGCATAACTGCCCTCTTCCTGACCTATTGAGTTCCTTCCAAATGGACCCAAAGACATGATATCATATGCCTGAATTTAAATATCAGCTGGAATGCTAGGTGCAAAGGAAAATTAAGGAATTTATAGGAAATTTACTAGAAATAGTAGTAATTCATTAAACGAGTAATGCATTAAATGGTATGCAATACTAAACCAGCTTTTACAATTTTTCACTGAATATATGTACACAGAGAGCCAACAAACAGCATATAGGTCTGCATACATTTTTCAAATAATCCAGCACAAATATGGAGGTTTAGATTTTTACCACATTTTACTTAAAAGTTTAAATTGTTGGATTTGATTTAACAACTCAATTCCTATGATGAATAGCTTGCTTATAATGAGATTTTAGAGCTATTGCATCAGGATTAGGCATGAGTGAAATTACTAATTTCATTTGCTGAAATGTCAAATGTCAACAAAATTTGAGAATATTAAGTGAAATTTTGGAGATATTCAAAGTGGTTTTAAGTATTTTATATAAGGCTTTTAAGGTCTTTAAGTTTTTATTGGGCACTGTTATGTTTCCAAGTATTTTAAGCATGTTTTTGCGTATTTCATTGTTTTGAGGTTAGGAGATTGAATAGCAACATTACAATGTAAAGAGACTTTTTTTTAAATAAAATATGTGTAAAATATATACATCTATAAAAATATATTTTTTTCTTGTTGTGATGAGTTTTATTTAGACAATGGGGAAAAACTTTTTACCAAAATTTTCAAGTTGCTATTTGGACTTATTGTTAAAGTTTTTTTTTTTTCCTATTATCTTAAAAACCTAAACTAACACAAACATATGCCAAAACTACATGAAAAAGGGAAAGGGCATTTAATGTGAAACTCCTATGTACTTTAAACTTTTTTTAAACTTTCCTGAATGTCTGTGTTTGGAAATACAACTGTTCATGTAGTGCTCGGGTGTAATGTGAGGACATTTCTTTGGCTGGTGATAGGTCATTTGGCATTACATAGTGGAAACTTGGAAAGGTGTATGTATGCCCCAGAAGCCAAGGTTTTTCAAGGGGCTTCAGTGCCAGAGGCAGTATACTGGGGAAACTGGCAGCACTGTGAATATAGAATCATGTACTTCATAATGCCTTCTTTTCAGAGGTTATAGTATTTTGCTTAATATGAACTTATTACATGATTCCTTTAAAACAAAATTCCCTTTATTATTTGTCATGAGGCCAGGGAGGTTTCTTTTTTTTTTTCTCACATTGCACATTTATCGTGTCTTTCTAATAAATGTGAGTGAATCATTTGCATTAGTCTTTTTATTGCATTATAAAAGAAGTTCAGTAAACAACTAATAACAAAACTCAATAATTAAAGCAGACCTTTACTCTAAAAACTTTATTCTGTAACCCTTTGCAATCCTTGCCCTCCACTCTGAAAAATATTTTTTTTTGTTTTTTTTTGCAATATTTATTCCAGCCTATGCCCTACTGACATGTCCCTACTCCCACAGTCTTCTAGGATATCCCAGTCACATACCCAGGAGTAGAGTTGAGCGAACCTGGACTTTAAAGTTCGGGTCCGTACCGAACTTTGGGGTGTCCGGGACCGGGACCCGGACATTTCAAAAAAAGTCCGGGTTCGAGTTCGGGGTTCTGGTATTTGATTCCACGTGTTGAATAGCTGCCAAGGGAAGCCAATCAACAAGTGTTTCATTGGTTTGCCTTTAGAAGCCATCACAGCCATGCCTACTAATGGCATGGCTGTGATTGGCCAGTGCATCATGTGACACAGCCTCTATATGGGGCTGGAGTCACCGTGCTGCATGTCATATGCTCTCAGGATAGTTTAGGGAGAGGATGCTGCTGGCTCTGTGAGGGACAGATTGCAGATATTATAGAACATCTCATCCTGCATTACTGAACGATTGTGGACTAGGTAGAGATACTAGTACTGCTGCTTTGAGGGACAGATTGCAGACCTCATCCTGCTGCACAGAACGATCTGACTGGACTAGGTAGAGTCTGTTGCTTTAAGAGAAAGATTATTGTTCTAAAATCATCTCCAAGTTCTATAGGGAAAGATTCCAGCTGTTGCTTTAAGGGAAAGATTATTGTTCTAAAATCATCTCCAAGTTCTATAGGGAAAGGTTCCAGCTGTTGCTTAGAGGGACAGATTATTGTTCTAAAATCATCTCCAAGTTCTATAGGGAAAGTTTCATCCAGCCGCATAGAGAGCCATATTATTGTTCTAAAATCATCTCCAAGTTCTATAAGGAAAGTTTCTTCCAGCCGCATAGAGAGCCATATTATTGTTCTAAAATGAATGAATGAAGAACAATAAATTTAAAACTGAACTTTGGCCTTAAGCCTAGTACACACTATTTTTTTTTTTTTGGCCAACCCAGCAGGCAGAATGAAAAAAAAAACAGAAGAACTTGGGAGGAGCTGTAATGTTAGTACAGCAATCTCCTCCGCTGAGCTATTGTGTTCTGACAGGGGGGCAGCCCCCCGCTAGAACACACCAGTCAGTGCTCTCAGCCATTGGATGAGAGTGCTGATCAGATACTGATTGTCAGATCTTTTAAGGTCATGCCCCTTCGACAGAAGCCACCTGAATGGCCGGCTTCTGACAGATCAGCTGCCGTACACACAGGCCGAATATAGGCTGGTTTCTATTGAACTAGCCATTGCCACCCAATATTCAGGCCATGTGTACGGCCCTTTTCTTTCAGTCTTGACAGTTGTACAGGTTTCTCTCTTGTACTAAAATTGCTTACCTTGATTTATCTGCATCCTGTAAGCTTACATTGTGCATTGGAAGCTGTAGCATGTCAGATAGAGCCCATCATATTTCCTGGCTGGAGGACGTCCAACATCATCCTCTTTTATTCATTGGATTCCAGTTCTATCATCCAATCTATCATTAATGGAGTGGGCTCAGAGTCACATGTAGGCATTACTGAGGAGTGGTCTGCTGTTTTCAGGAAGCAAAGTGCCGAACCTCCCACCAGCTGTAATCAATCTGCATTGCACAGAGAAGCAGAGAGACCAGAGTCCAAAATAAGGCACATAATGGGAAGAGAAGTTTTAGAAATTTAGATAGATTTGTATATGGGAATGGCGCTGTCTCGTTAATCAATATACCAGTGTGTGTTTATAAAGTGCAAAAAAGCAATAATTGTACGTGAAAATTACTCAAATAAATACCATAAAACCTCTAAAAAGTGAGTGAATAAAAATTGTAAAAAAATTGTGGAAAAATGTGTAAAAAAAACATGTATATATAAAACTGTCTATATAATGTTTATCTGCAGAAATATAGACCGTAAAGGTGTAGTCCGTAAACCAATCCGTGAATAGTCTGTAATCCGTAAGAATTTGTGATAAATAAGTGAAAAATTATAAATAAAAACTCCACGGTATCTGATAATATTGATGAGTTTGTAGAAGCTTCAGACCAATTTTATACTCCAACCGTTGATATAACAACATTCATGGGAAAGGTGACTTTTTGTGCCAAGATGCTGTATCCACTACAAAGAAGTGACTTGTGCTCCCCTCATGTGCCCGCACTTACCAAAGATTCCACACCCCTGCAGGGGTATCACGCCTGTGGTAAAATGGGGTCTTTCTCCTTGGGTCCAGGTCTCCTTCAGCAGGTCGCACTCTGTCTTTTTTCCAGTGTCCACTATGGCGCCATCCCGCGTTCCACCAGTATTTATCCAGAAAAAAATCAAGAAAGAGGTCCTCCAATAGTGTAGTATGTTTAAAAATTATTGGAGTTTATTTATTAGAAACAATAATAAAAATTTAAAAAATGAAAATGGAATGTTAGCCACAACAGCAGTCCTGCGTTGAACAGTGCGGGGTTTGCAGGCTCTGCCTGCTTGAGAAAGGTATGGATCCCTTCCTGCTATCCCCTGAGCGTTCGTTCTGCTGTGTCAGCTCACCAAAGGAATCAAACAATCACGTAAGTTAGGCCACGCCTTACGCGTTTCGTCATACCTGACGTCATCTGAGCAAATTTAGTTGGTATGTTGATGAGAGTTGGGGGATGAACCAAGAAAATCAAAATATAAGAAAATTAAACTTCAGCTTTAATTAGTTCTAAATGGTGAAAATGAAAATGACACAGCAAGCACTGTACATTACAGGTAGAAATGTCATAAAATTCCTAAATTTTCTTCTTTTTTTATATCTCAGTAATCAGCAAATTCACATCTACTGTGACACTGATGTTTAGGGATTGAGGGGAACAAAATTTAAGGAAAAATGACAGGCAGTTACTCAAAACAAAGTCTAAAAATCAGTTTAACAAATAAGAGAATTTGCAAACAGTGCATTATAAAAGTTTTCAGTAGCAGCAGATCAGATCATCTCATCATACACAAGGTCAAGACATGCATGTGATGGGACCCAACATCTTTCTTATTATTAGGCCTGGCAGGACACTGTTGGTCAAAGTGACAGAGGTTGGAAACTCCTATGATGAGATTAGCAAATGGTCAGTAACTACAGGCAACATAAAAGTGCAAGCTCAGAGACATGAACCAAAGCTGGTTGTAAGCCACATTTGGAGGACAGAGTTGGAAGGAAGGTCAATCAGAGAATAGATGACAGATGGTGTAAGTGCACGAAAAGCAGACAAAAGCAAAAAGTGGTATCTCCAACAGATTGGACATGGTATGTAAGTGTCTGGTCTTTTCTCTGAACCTTTAATAATAAGCAAATTCTTGAGCTTTATTGTACCCTTAGCATGGGGTCCTTAAATAAGCATTGCTAACAGCAATGACTGGGTAATAACCATAGGCAAAAGAATAGGGAGAATGACAACAGCTACTGAGACTGAACTCTCAGTGAACAAGTAGAATGACTAGGAGAGATTAGGTTAACAGGGTGATGAGAAGACTTGATTAAATATTAACACTGTTACTTTGCTCATTCAGGGCAAATTGACAGTGTTTCTTTAAAGCCACTGATACTCAACTCTAAGTGATCACTCACTACTACATCCCTTGTCACTGCAGCAAAATACCTATTTTCATCTGGTATTTTTGCTGAACATGTGACCTCCAACCATATACAATACTCAAGTCTAACAGTATCATCTGATTTTTTGGCTCCAACAGCTGCAGACATCAGGTATGTTGGTAGTGCCATAGAGAAAGTAGGGGCAAAGGAATGCTGAAAAAAACAGTGGGTTGTTGGGACAAATAGCTTTACACACTGTCACTTTTGTCCTGAATGGGCATAATAACTCACTGTTAGGGAAAGAGTAGGTTGGAGACACAAAGCAGAATAGGACAGACACAAGAAGACAAGAGACATACATCTGGCAAAAAAAAAAAAACAAGAGGGGCGTGTAGAAAGTATAGCACAAGTATAGAAGCCAGGAGATGCTGGGTTGGTGCCTGGTCTTGACACATATTAATTTACCATGTTAACTATGATTACTGTGAAATTATGCAATTTGCTAGTCTTACTCAGCTGTCATGTTTGGAAGCATGTTTCCTAGATTTGTTTCATCTTTGAAGGAGTATGAAAAACAATTCCAGGCAAAAAGTGATTGCATTCAGTGAGCTTCTAATGTTACCCAACAACTGTGCTAGTCATAAAGTCTAGATTTTTGTGTGATAGCCTGCAGAATAAGCACACATATCTGTACAGAGGGTCAGTAGGAGCACATTCCCTACATCTACAGATGTGTAACTTAATCTATCTGTGTTTCCTACTAAACTAATCACATTCAGACTTTCAAAGGTTAAAATCAGATTGGTGGCTGAAAAAAAATCCCTTAGTACTGTTTTTTTTTTTACATCAGGCTTTATGTGTGTGAGAGGCAACAAGGTTGGTGTCCCACCATAGCCAGTAGGAGCAATCCAGTGTCCCCAAGTTACAACTAAATAGAAGTAGGGATTTACTTTCTGTATGCATCTCATGGTTTTCATTTTGCGTTTTAAATAAAGTGTACATTAAAACATCAAGTATAGGCTTTCTATATATTGTAATTTGCTTTCAGACAAAGTTTGATACCAGGTAGTGTGATTCTAAATACCCACTTTTTGTAGAATTTTTAGTAAAGGGGTAATATAATCTCAATCAGAGGAGTGTCAACCAAGTCAACTTAAAGGAGAAGTACAGCCAAAGCTCTGCACCCCCGTGACCCATTTTCAGCAGACAGTAGGCTGAAGCCCAGCACTGCCTTAACCCTCTTGGGCATGGAGTTCAACAGAGCTTCACAGGTTTCCACTCGAGTCCTCTTCCACTCCTCCATGACGACATCACAAAGCTGGTGGATGATAGAGACCTTGCGCTCCTCCACCTTCTGTTTGAGGATTCCCCACAGATGCTCAATAGGGTTTAGGTCTGGAGACATGCTTGGCCAGTCCATCACCTTTACCCTCAGCTTCTTTAACAAGGCAGTGGTTGTCTTGGAGGGGTGTTTGGGGTCGTTATCATGTTGGAATACTGCCGTGCAGCCCTGTCTCTGAAGGGAGGGGATCATGCTCTGCTTCAGTATGTCACAGTACATGTTCACATTTATGGTTCCCTCAATAAACTGTAGCTCCCCAGTGCCGACAGCACTCATGCAGCCCCAGACCATGACACTCCCACCATCATGCTTGACTGTAGGCAAGACACGCTTGTCTTTGTACTGCTCACCTGGTTGCCGCCACACATGCTTGACACCATCTGAACCAAATACGTTTATCTTGATCTCATCAGACCACAGGACATGGTTCCAGTAATCCAAGTCCTTAGTCTGCTTGTCTTCAGCAAACTGTTTGCAGGCTTTCTTGTGCATCATCTATGGAAGAGGCTTCCTTCTGGGATGACGGCCGTGTAGACCAATTTGATGCAGTGTGCAGCGTATGGCCTGAGCACTGACAGGCTGACCCCCCCACCCCTTCAACCTCTGCAGCAATGCTGGTAGCACTCATACGTCTATTTCCCAAAGACAACCTCTGGATATGACACTGAACTTCATTGGTCGACCAAGGCGAGGCCACCATGCTGCAGCTCAGTTTAAGGGTCTTGGCAATCTTCATATAGCCCAGGCCAGGGGTGTTGCTATGTGGGAAAAAGACCAGGGGCTCTAGCCCAGAGAAATGCGGCACGCAAAGCGCATCACAGCGTAAAATGTGTGTGGGTGTGGCTTAAAGGGGCATGGCTGTAGGGGGTGTGGCTCATGTCTGAGGTGAACGAGGGATGGAGGAAGGGATAAAGAAAGAGATAGGGAGGGAAGGAAAGAGTAGAGAAAGAAGGAAGGAAAGAGGGATGGAGGGACAGCAGGCCCAGATCCTATATCACAATAGCAATATATGTATTCCAGAGAATTTAACAATCAGCAAATAAAGATGCTCCATATACCTGATATTGGCGCTTCAATCATCCCGGCACCATGGTTGGTATGGTGTCAGGATGATTGAAGCACATTATTTCTATTATTACGTTGTAATATAAAATTAAATAGGTCAACTCACCATAATCCAGAATAAGTGGGAGCCCCTAGCATGTCACTTGCCACTGTCGCATGCTACCATATGCCATCAGGTGTCCCCCGCGGAGTCCCTCCTTCCATCATGTACCCCCAGCGGAGTTCCTCCTTCCATCAGGTGCCCCCAGCGGAGTCCCTCCTTCCATCAGGTGCCCCCAGCGGAGTCCCTCCTTCCATCACAGGTATCCCCCAGCAGAGTGCCTCCTTACACAGGTGTCCCCCAGCAGAGTGCCTCCTTACACAGGTGTCCCCAGCGGAATATCCCTCCTTACACAGGTGTCCTTAGTGGACTGTTCCTCCTTACACAGGTGTCCCCAGTTGAGTGTCCCTCCTTACACAGGTGTCCCCCAGCAGAGTGTCCCTCCTTACACAGGTGTCCCCAGCGGAGTGTCCTTCCTTACACAGCTGTCCCCAGCGGAGTGTCCCTCCTTACACAGGTGTCCCTAGCGGAGTATCCCTCCTCACACAGGTGTCCCCAGCGGAGTATGAGACGATCCCTGTGGACACATTCCTCCCTGTGAGGTGACCCCTGTGGACACATTCCTCCCTGTGAGGCGACCCCTGTGGACACACTCCTCCCTATGAGGCGATCCCTGT
>BLSH010441250.1:267134-302286 GCA_018402905.1 Glandirana rugosa
ATTATTATTATCATTATTGTTATCATTACTTTATTTTATCATCAATACTCTAACACACTTGTGCACATGGGCTACAGCAGCAATAATATCAAATTGTAATAGAAGAAGGAGAAATTAGTAATTACTGATACATTGGGTGGCCAACATTCATCACATAACGGCACAGTAGATACTAGCAATGCGCTGTTCAAATACAAACGTTTTTAATCTTCCTATGACACCAATTGGGGTACATAGGTCATAACAGCAGCTGCAATAAACCCACATAAAACACTACCATGTTTTTTTGAATAGGCCTCAATACAAAAAAAAAAAGACCATGTTGGCTACCTCCTACTCCTCTACCACCGCCACTTCCACGGTCACGGCCTAGTCAACCTCTAGACTCCTACTCCACATCCACCCCCCTTCCCATTTTTTAAATTTGATTTTAATTTATTTTCCCTCTCCCCATTTTTTGTAGGGCACTTTCCCTAGTTTGAAGATGATTTTAGAACAGTTATATGGCTTCTACCGTTAATTAATACTTTTCAGACACAGTTTGAAGATGATCCACATTCACCTCCATTTTTGCATTTTTTAAGTTTTTATTTTTTTTTAAATATTTAAAGCTATTTCCCTGTCCCCATTTTTTTGTAGGGCACTTGCCCTACCCTTACCCCCATTTTACTTCCTTTTGCAGCCCTCTGGGGCTTTCCATGACTTTCCTACAGCCATTTTTGTGCCTAAAAGTTCGGGTCCCCATTGATTTCAATGGGGTTCGTTGTCCGTGCGATCGTTCGGGTTCCGTCCGGACCCGGACCCGGACTTTGTCCCGAAGTTCGGACGGACCAGCAGAACCCGAACTTCCAGGTGTTCGCTCAACTCTAGTGCTGAAGGTTTTTCAGCCAGGGTACAGCTTGAATACAACAGAGTTTGGCAGCACAGGCAAACTTGTAAGTGTTAACCTTTCACTTTGTAAAGAAGTCCTTTCTAAATATTTTTTTTTAAACTAGCAACAGAGTTGTTTTAATAGACAGCTAGAATCTGATTGGTTACCACCACTTTGCACACAAATAGCCTTTTTTTGTGATTTTCTTAGAACTTTGTGGAGCCCACTGAGCCTTAGTCTAATTGTGATGAGTTTAGTAATTCTACCTACTACTATTTTGGGATTATTTCCCTTCAAAATTAAGACTATTAAAACAAATGCTTTTTAAGGTGACAATAATGCCACTATTTTGTTTTGGAAAATTGGAGTCATGACATTCTTAGTCAGCGGATCAAGGTCAGTATTGCGGAGCTGTCTTGTGCAGCAAGTTGTTGTGTCATCTTCGATAAAATATAATAAGCAAAAGATGGAATCCAAATGAGACAATAAGACAATAAGGTATTAGGTAGGCCTCCTTAACGACGTTGAATATTCATTCATTAGCATTTAAATGAAAACTAGGCTCTGTGTCATTTGATTAGGTAAGAAAATTGATCAAGTTTAATTTGTAGGAAAAATTCATTACGGCACCCTCATTTACACGAGGGCAAAACAATGCCATTTAAACTGATTGTAATGTTAAAGGAAGTATTTTCTCTCATAGCGCAGAGGCATTTAAAGTCATAATTGAATCACTGATACTTCTTGTGTAACAAAGTATATTTTATAGGAATACATAGAATGTTATTTGTTTCCATTTTAAAGTGCCACTGAAGTATAAAATATGTCCATTAACCACTTGACCTCCGGAAGGTTTTACCCCCTTCACGACCAGGCCATTTTTTTGCTATTCGGAACTGTGCTACTTTAACTGGCAATTGCTTGGTCATGCAACACTGTACCCAAATGAAATTGATATAATTTTTTTCACACAAATAGAGATTTTGAGACTTTTGGTGGCATTTGATCATCACTGGGTATTTTTTTCGCTATATAAATGAAGAAAAGACCAAAAATTTGGAAAAAACAGTATGTTTTACTTTCTGTTTATTTATTGTAGGTGCTTATATAGCGCTGTCAATTTACATATATATTGTACATTCACATCAGTCCCTGTCCACAAGGAACTTACAATCTAAAGTCCTTAACTCACATTCATACACCAGGGACAATTTAGACTCAATCCAATTAATCTACCAGCATGTCTTTGGAGTGTGGGAGGGAACCGGAATCCCGGGAGGAAACCCATGCAGGCACAGGGAGAACATGCAAACTCCAGGTAGGTAGTGTGATATTGCAGATTTGAACTGGTGACCCTAGGGCTGCTAGGCAGAAGTGCTAACCATTTAACCACTGTGCTGCCCAGATCCAATATAATCTAATTTCGTCATAATTTTCAGCCAAAACGTATTTTGCTACATGTCTTTGGTAAAGCAAATCTCAATAAAGATATATGAATTGTATTGTGTGAAAGTTATAGTGTCTACAAACTATGGCATTTATATTTGAAAATTGATCAATCCTGATGTATGACAGCCTATTTCATTTAGGTAAGCCAGTGACATGACAAATAGCAGCAGTGGGCAACTGTTGCTATGTGTTAATTTTACCTCATATGTGTCACTTACTGTAGCTGTAACTTAAGCAAGATAGAAAACAAACACAGTTCAATGAAGGAGAGCTTTGTACCACAAACCCATAGCATTGACCTAACCTGAGCCATTACCTAAACTTAAGCCAGTTCCTGACTTTTATTGGCTTCCCTAAAACAAACAGGCTGCGCCTTTTAGTGTTCTGTCAGAATTCAGCTTTTTCACCCAGCAGGCTACCACAGGAAAAAGAGTGAGAGCAAGAGCCCTAAGCACTAGCTCAAGTATATAAAGACCTGTGCACAGCTGATATTTATAACCAGGTCTGTCTACCTGGTAAGATGTAGACCTAGAAATTCCAGGACTGAGCAGTGCTCACATAATGATTTGTGAGCCTCCACTCAATCCTGGAATATTTTGAGTCCAGCCTGCATGATGGCAAGTCCCCTAGCGTAAGTATGAACTACAAATATAATGAAATAGTTGTTATTCTGCCCAAAGAGGACTGTGGGTGGTAAACTGAGGAGAAAGTCAGTTCTGGAACTTGGGGGTGGTAAGTAGAAGTTAAGAATATTTTTTTTTCATACAGGGGAAATCCATGGAAAAAAGTTTTAGTTGAGGTCCTACTTATTCTTTTGAATTATGTGCACTCTGTTGAGGATGGTAGTGGTTTTCTACCTCAGCTTTACAATAGAAAAACTTTCCTGTGCAGATAGTTGGTTATCAGTAGTGTTGAGCGAACCCGGACTGTAACGTTCGGGTCCGTACCGAACTTTGGGGTGTCCGGGACCCGGGACCCAATCACGGACGTTTCAAAAAACGTTCGGGTTCAGGTTCTGGGTTCTGGTAGTTGATCACGCATGTTGAATAGCTGCAGGGCAGCCAATCAACAAGCGTTTCACTGGTTTGCCCTTAGAAGCCATCACAGCCATGCCTACTAATGGAATGGCTGCGATTGGCCAGTGCATCGTGTGACCCAGCCTCTATATGAGGCTGGAGTCACAGTGCTGCATGTCACATGCTCTTGGGTTAGTGTAGTGAGAGGAAGCTGCCGGGGTTTTTGTGAGGGACAGATTGCAGACATTTTAACATCTGATCCTGCATCCTGAGATTACTACTACTGTTGCTCTGAGGGACAGATTGCAGAAATTTGAGATTTCACGTACTGCTGCTTTGAGTGACAGATTGCAGATCAAACCCTTCATAACACAACGATCGTTACGATCGTACACATTGATCAGATTGTGGGATCGTACACAACGATCAGATTGTGTGAGTAATTTGAGATTTCACATACTGCTGCTTTGAGCGATCTGACTGCACTAGGTAGAGGCTTCTGCGTAGAGGGACAGATTATTGTTCAAAAATCATCTCCTAGTTCTAAAGGGAGAGGTTCTAGCTGCAGCTGTAAGTGACACATTATTGTTCAAAAATCATCTCCTAGTTTATTTGAATTTAATTTATTTTCCCTATCCCCATTTTTTTGTAGGGCACTTGCCCTACTCTTACCCCCATTTTACTTCCTTTTGCAGCCCTCTAGCACTTGCCAGGACTTTGTTACCGCCATTTTTGTGCCTAAAAGTTCGGGTCCCGATTGACTTCAATGGGGTTCGGGCAACGTTCGGTGCCGAACCCAGACTTTTTCCCAAAGTTCGTTCGGACCCTCCGAACCCGAACGTCCAGGTGTTCGCTCAACTCTAGTTATCAGGGTTTATATTGCCCTGCACAGATATTGAAGGTTGGATTCCATAGGAGTGCAATGAGAGGAGTAGGCTTTGTTCTCTGCTACCCTGAATAGGCAGGACTCCCTGATTGTGTAATCTAGCACAGCTGATTGTATTAGTCATACACTTTAGAGCAGGGGTAGGCAACCAGTAGCCCTCCAGCTGTTGTGGAACTACATTTCCCATGAGGCATTGCAAGGCTGGCAGTTACAATTACTCCTGGAGGCATGATGGGACTTGTAGTTCTGCAACAGCTGGAGGGCCCCAGGTTGCCTACCCCTGCTTTAGAGCTTTCATTGCACTGAACTTTTCTCTTGAGTTGTAGTAATATGAAGACAGCCATAGGCTTTTCTGTTCAGCACATACTTAATATATTTACTTTATTGGGCCTAGAGGTTTCTGTTTCTCTGAAAAGAAAAATAGACAATATAGTCAAAAGTTAGCTGAATTCTGGATATAAAGAAATATGACCAAAGGCAGATGATTAAACCTGTGAACAACATCCAGGGGGTAAATGTCTCTCATTCCATATAATTACTTCTTTGGCCACCTCCAGAACCAATAACACAGCTATAATGGGGTGACAATATTATGGCTAAGCTACACTCATGATAATGAATAAAATTACCAGATTGTTTTCCTTAGACGAGTAGTCAGTAACATAGTAAACTACAACATAAGGCAACAAACCTAATTATGGAAGAACTGTGTAACCAGAAATAATTAAAATAAAATGAAGTCATTATGGTTCCTGGTATATTAAGCAAACCAATTGCAAGATTCACTTGAACCTTAGAAATTAGCAAAAAGATATTCTTAACTTGTTTTTCTAAAAGCACCCTATACAGCCCCTATGATTGGAATACAGGTATCCGAATGCCTAAAAAATGGCAGCTGGTGCCTAATCACTTTATGAATTCTGGGCAGGCTGTTAAATTAGACCTACTGATCTTGCAATGTTCATAAAAAGTTTATAGTCTTTGTGGGACTGGTAATGGTTTCTGCTCTCCTGTTACTCTTCATTTCCTTTCCCAGAAAGACCATTAACACGGATTTATATTAACATTTTAGTAGAGGTCCATTATAGCACTGTGAGGGACAGATTGTGAGGGACAGATTGCAGATCTAATAACTAGGTAGAGATTACTACTACTGCTGTGAGGGACAGATTGCAGTGATAATAACTAGGTAGAGATTACTACTACTGCTTTGAGGGACAGATTGTAGATCTATAACATCTCATCCTGCATTACAGAACGATCTGATTACAGAACGATCTCTCATCCTGCATTACAGAACGATCTGATTACAGAACAATCTTTCATCCTGCATTACAGAACGATCTGATTACAGAATGATCTGATACTGGACTAGGTAGAGATTACTACTGCTTTGAGGGACAAATTGCAGATCTAATAACATCTCCCATGTTTCTTCCTTTTGCAGCCCTCTAGCACTTTCCAGGACTTTTTTACAGTAATTTTTGTGCCGAAAAGTTTGGGTCCCCTTTGATTTCAATGGGGTTCGGGGTAAAGTTCGGATAACATTCGGTACCGAACCCGAACGTTTCCGAGAAGTTCGGCTGAACCCGAACATCCAGGTGTTCGCTCAACTCTACTTGCGGGTCAAATTGACCCCAGACACTTTGTTGTTATACGAGACTAACTTCTGCCCGTTGTTAACTAAAATGCGGCTGCATCTCCAACTTTGGCGGTTGCTCACTCTTACTTGGTTTGGGAGATGCAGCGCAATTTAAAATGACACTGCTGCATCAGATTCTATATTTAATGCAAGTGATACCTATTAAACTCCCTCAAGCCTTTTTTCTTTCATGTCGGAAGATGCTGACTAAATATGTGTATAGCAACAAAGCTCCCAGACTTCCCTATTCTGTGATGAGCCTGCCCAAGCTCCAGTGGGGAATTGGCTTACCTGGCTTGGTTTCATACTATAGTGTGGTCCATCTGTCCAGAGTGGTATCATGGGGCATATCGGTGCAGATTAAATCTTGGGTGCAAATCGAACAACAAACCACGCCAATCCCCCTGGGTGTACTTCCTTGTGTCGCACATAAAATCTACCGCGGGCTGAAGTCTCACCCTACTATTGGGGCGACAATTGCAGTCTTCGCTTATATATTCTCACTGAATGGCTTCTCCTCCTATCCATCTCCTTTAACTCCAGTGATTAATAACCCAGATTTTACACCTGGGACAACCAATAAACAGTTAAGAGGATTGGCAGCAATGGGCAGAACTAGATGTATGCATTTTGTTACCCCACAAGGCTGGATGTCCTCTCAAGATTTATCCGCCCTTACGCAGCCCCCCCTGAGCCCTTGGTCAACCTTCCAACTGTCTCATTTTTTACAGTCTTTACCGGATGCAGGATTATATGCTAGACAATTGACACCATTTGAACATCTATGCGCGGAGGCTAAGTTTGTATCACACTTGCTGTCTCTCTTGTACAAACGGATAATTGAGCCTTTAGAAGGCTATATCCCACCATATACCCGCCGTTGGGAGGCAGAACTACAAATCTCTCACGAAAACAAATTAACAGGATTATCGTATTGGCTCATAAATCTTCCATAGCAAATCACTTCCAAGAACAGGGATATAAAGGGTTCCGACTTCACTTACTAAAGCTTTTCCGCAAATATCCAAACTGTGCAGGCGTTGTAAAAAGGAGTCTGGGACACTGATACGCATAATCTGGCAATGTCCCCTCCTTGCCCAGTTCTGGCAGGAGGTGGGAAATGGGATTAAACAATTGACATCTGTTGACCTTGAGAGGGAGCCCTTGGGATTCCTCCTGCCCTTAACTCAGTCCCCCTGTGCCACTACAAAATATCACTGATAGCGCATCAGCTGAATGCCGCTCGAGCTTGTATTCCAGACTTATGGAGGGGTAGTGTAATTCCAACTTTGAAACAATGGTTCACCAAAGTGGAAGAAATTAAGACAATGGAATATATGACAGTGACCCTCCAGGTAGGGAGGAAGAAGTCAGGGATACCTAGCTGCCTTGGATACATTTTACTTACACACCTTTATACACTGATTGCTTTGCTGGTCCAGATTAAATAATAAAGAACTGGGGGGATTGGACCTGGCCATCCGCGGGGGACCAAGGGGCACCCGGATCACAGGGGCGCACCCCATCTGGCCTCTCTGGCAGAAGACCTGGAGTAGTTGCTGGCCACTGGGACCCCTCTGGGTCATTTTTATCCAAAAGTATGGGTCTCCTGCCCTCTGACTGGGACGACAGCCTTTGGGTATATTTTCTTTCTCTTGACCTTGATCACCATTGGTCACTTTAGGTAGAGCTCTCTGTTAAATGCTGTAGCTTAAAAAGGATCAGGGGTTGTGAAATATTTTAATGCTGACTGTGCTTTGAGAGGATGGTCATCCAGAGATGTGCTTTTTGGCCCAGGCCCAGGAGGGTAGGATGGAGCCGACTAGTAGGTCTTGAAACGTAAGAAGGGGTAGTCATGCCTGGAGGGCTCCAGGCAGGCTGGCGATGGCATGAGGGAAGAGGGAGAGAAAGGGACACGTGGGGGTCCCAGGGATGATTCATAAGCAAATGCCGATCACCTGCAGGTAGTGGGGATATGAGATCTGGGAATTAGATAATTATTTGTCATGATGAGTATGAACCACAGTCTGTATAGTGGAGGGCTAGCACAAGGGTGGAGTAGGGTAATAGTTTGAATCTTAATATAGGCCTCTGTTTAGTCATGAATCTAGTTAGAATGTGCATCAGGCAGTATGATATAGCCTTCACCTATCCCTTAAGACATAATATCTGCGGATGATGCCTCAATTATTCTGGGGCGATGTGTATTTATTACCTTGCACTCTATTGTAATTTTTACTTTCTCTGTTCTCGGCACAAATGTTTGTTATAAAATTGTAAAAATGGAATAAAGATATTTTTTTTTTTTTTTTTGTTTCTAACATGAAAAGTAAAAAAACCCAGTGGCAATCCAATACCATCAAAAAAAAGCTCTATATGTAGGAAAAAATTATATAAATTTCATTTATGTGCAGCGCTGCATGACCATACAATTGTCAGTTAAAATAACACAGGAGGGGAAATCTTCCAAAGGGCAAGTGGTTAATAGATATTTTAGCTATATAAAATAATAATAAAATAATTAAACATACATTGAACAAATACAAATCATTTCCCTCCCCTATGATTCAGGATCTGGAGACAATAGTTCACTTTTGTCCTGATGCATAGGCAAAGTGTTGATGCTTCCTTGACTTTGTATCTTTTGGCTGCCAGTGCCAGATGTTGCTGGGTATTACATGTGTCTGGTGTTTGTTGCTGTTCAGCAAAATTGGTTGAATTACCCTAGCTAAGCCAGTTATGGTGGACAGTATCCAGCACATCATAAGCATTAGGTAGTAAACCGCTTAAACATCAAGTTGATCTACTCTGCAATTTACAGCTTAGCTGGAAAACCGACAGATTTTGGTTTCCATATTCATACCTTCTGCCCAGAGTTGAGGTTAAATATTTCGGCTTTTCTCTTTGCTTTAGATTGATCTTGGTACTTTTCATCCTAGCTTCACTCTCTAGCTGTAAAAACTTGAGTAGCAGATCCAGAACTATCATCATTTTTGCTTGTAATTGTACAATTGAAAACCTGTATATTTTTTGAACCATTGCCAAAACATTGTTAAATAAAAAGACTTTGAGTAAACATGGCATGTGTTCTGTTTCAAATGCTGTTTTAGGCATACCTGCATTAACCCATGGTCAACTGCTGACTTACAGCTTCCACAGGCACCTTAAAGTATACCTAGTGGCAAAACTTTTTTCAAGTTTAAAATAGAGTGGCGGTGGATTACAACACCTTTTTTTTGCTGTCTGTGCCCCTGTTTATGGGATTCACCTTCTCTATTTTTTCTGTTTACCATTATCATTAGAAGTGAATTTAATAAGAGAAGTAAAAGAATATACCAAATTTTGGGTTGCCCCCAGAAAAGTAATAGAGGGGAAATCTTCCAATGGGGACACTAGTTATGGTGACCTAGGGATCCCCAAGGAATTCCCTTAATTTTCAGGGATTTCCTCTCACTTCCTGTTTAGGACATTAAGTGAAGGCACATCTTCACAATGGGACAGAGAGGGTGAAAAAAATCTGATAGGGGTTATAACCCTCCCTTACTTTATCCAAAAGGAAAAAAAATGTTTTGCCTATAGTTCTACTTCAACTCTTCAGTAGACATAGAAGTTGGATCCAATGCAATTTTACTTCAGATAAATGTAGTATAGAGGACATTTTGAACGCATCTGTTAAACAATTAATTTCCTAAACCCTGACTAAAGAACTAACACTGACTGAGGGAATAAACACAGGGAGGACCAAGCTAGGACTAAACTAACCAGCACTAAACAGTGGGGAAGGCTAGAGGGAGAAATCAAATGACATAAGTAAACAAGTTTAATGGGCCTAAATGTCAGCATACATCAGAACAGTAACCTGATACAGTTCAATGCAACAACCGAAAAAATACATGGCTAATTTCTATTGGTAGTCCTCACTTCCAAAGCTTTCATTCTATAGCTATGATGACTGCTTTAGGTGTAATGACATCAGCTGTAGTGACTTCTGCCCATCTTGGCTTTTGATGTAATGGCAATCCCTTCGCAAGGGACATTATATCCAACTGGACTATATTTTATGGAACTCATGGCAACAAGTTGATCATTAATGGAGTGACTGTTTTCTTCGCTTTTGAGTATGCATGGTTCACAATTTTAAGCCAAAGTGCCCAACTATAAAAACAGTCCAGTGTGATGGAGTCCATCACACTGTTTCTCTGCAGAGCTCCTTACAGTACCTAGACTTCTGTGAGCAATTCTGCCAACTGCTGGCATTAATGAGGCTAAAATTACTGTTCTGCATTGTCTTGCAAGTTGGAACACCCTTCCAAGTGATACTTGGGAGTTGAAATGCCCCTGTAAAACAGATTGGCAATCTTCAGATGAATATTTCCTGAATCATGGATTATTCTAAAATAAGAACACTAAATCTAGTGGTGTAGATGTGAACAATACCTGCATCTCTGCTCCTTAATTATTATATATATGGTCAATCTTTACATCATCTGGCTCAAAGGTAACACTGGATAGATACTGTAATTGGCAGCTTGATTCAGATTGCCATGGTCTGCAATGCACTTCAAAGCTCTATGTAACTAATGGGCACACCTTTTTTAAATAGAAGAAATGCCATCTTTCACAAGTCTATATCCAAGCCAATGACTTATACTATCCTGCTAACACTATTTGATTACCTGGACAGGATTGAAGAAGTAAAAACAAGAAGTTCCAATCCATGCTGAATCTATGATAAACATGCATTTAAAACAACACAGCTGAAGCACCTCCAGAGACACATGTTGGTGCATTAAGTAAAAACTGTGCTGGCGACAGTTCGGATAATCTTGGAACCAACTAGTATCCATACTAAATACACAGATTCTTCAAATATTATGCTTGGGGATGCCCTAAAACTGTGTGTGGTTTTACAGAAGAGTATGATTTTAATGGACAGTCTCAGTGATACTGCAAGCCCATATTTTGGCATTTAAAAGCATATGTTTTACTTAGTCATGTGCGATTAGTTTAGTTACGAATCAAAATTCAGACAATGTTTTCATTATTGGGATATTTAGATGTATCTGAATTTCCAAATTACAATAGTAATGCATTTCAACCAATCTGAATTTAAATTATAAAGAAACAAATAGTCCGAATTTGAATTGAAAAATGGATTTTAATTCAAAAATGTATTTGAATTTTAAAATGTATTTGAATTGGAAATGAAAGTATATGCAATAAATAAAGTAAGGTATACAAGTGAAATAAGATGATGCTTCCTACTTAGGCTGCTTTATAGAATAGAATAAAACAGAATAGAATTGATTTATAGGTAAAGTGGATCCAGGGAATGTCCGATTGCCTCTTTGGAGATCAGGAAGGATTTTTTTCCCTTGCTGGAGCAAATTGGATCACGTTTTTCTGGGATTTTTTGCCTTCCTCTGGATCGACTGTGAGTATAGGATTCTGTATATAGGATTGTGCAGTTTTTTTCCTTTTATTGGTTGAACTGGATAGACTTGTGTGTTTTTTCAACCAGACTAACTATGTAACTATGAATAAAACAGAATAGAATATACAATAAAAAAATAGAATAGAAAAAAAGAATAGAATAGAAAATAAAGAATAGAATAGAATAGAAAATAAACAAATATAATAGATTAGAAAATCATAGAATAGAATAAAATAAAATAGAATAGAAACATTTATATTCTATTTTATTGTTTATATTATATTATATTATATTCCATTCAATATTTTCTATTAGATATTTCTGTTCTATTCTGTTCTATATGTTCTGTTATGTTCTATATATATTCTATTCTATTCTATTCTATATTTCTCTGTATTGTATCCTATTTTATATATTCTATTATATTATATTCAATATTTTGTATTATATTTTTTCTTTTTTATATTTTCTATTCTATAAAGCAGGCTAAGTAGGAATCATAATTTTATTTCACTTTTATACCTTAAGTATTTATGGCAATATTTTTCTATTTAAAATTCAAACGCATTTTCAAATTTGAATTCGTTTTCAAATTTGATTTAAAAATAACGCCTGTACTAAAGGAATGTGTGAAGCGAATCCCAAAAATGAATCTTTCTAACATTTTGAATATGACTAAAGTAAACTATTAACTTACTGAACAAACTTAAAACAAAACAAATGTGTTCATCCTGCACATATCTAGTGTTACTACAAAAATTAAGAGACTGGAAATTACACAACAGTATAAAATTGCCCACTAACAAGACAAATTTAAATAGCAAGGCTAGGTCCAAAATTGTCAAAGACAAAGAGCACAGGCTGTGGTTTTACTGCAAGAAATGCGATACAGCAGAGGCTACAGCAGTGTAAATTTGGCCAGTAGCAGGACAATAGGCCTATCTGGTGTAACTGCTTAACTTTTTTTTATCTATTAGGTGTCATGCACACAGGACGTTTTTATGTTTCAATCTTTATTTTATTTTATAATTTTACATACATACAAAAAAGAACATCACATACAAGAGGAAGCTTGACATTTTACAAATGTACCTATACCTTTTAAGTACCACATGTAGAATCTACTTTTACCTTTAGTAGGAATCTATCTACCTGCTACATATCCTTATTTAATTCTCTCCCTTGTATTATGACATCTTTTGTCAGTATTACCAGACTTTTATATACCGTTTTCTCATATTTCCTATATAGGTTTCCTTTAATAAAAAGCCGCCTACTACATGCACACCAACTTGCCAATGCCCGCACAATTCACATAACCCCATCCCCCCAAAAAAAAGAAAAAGGGAGGAAAGGAAAGGAGAGAGGAGCCAAGCAGAGGGTTCATGTTACTACTACAGGTATTCTGTAAGTTTTGTTGAGTTCCTAAACTCTTCCCAATCTTCCTGCATCTTCACTATCTGATCTTTTCCTCCTTCCTCACTCCCCAGAGTTACCTCCATTAGGCGCATTTCCGACATCTCGCACACCCAGTCCCCTATAGAAGGCTCCACCCTTTTACGCCAGTTACGGGCTATTACTGTCCATGCTGCTACTAGCATATGTCGCAATATATCTTTTCTAATATTTTTTATTGATCCAGGAATAATTGACAACATTGCTATGTCTATACTTGCTTGTAAACCTTAAAAGATTTTATGCACATCTATCGGGCACCGATACCATCTTGTCAAAATTTTGTAGTTCCTCTCTTGAAGCTTTGCAGATAATGTCATATTATGGGTTAAGCTAATTGCTTTCTTCCATTTTGGCATGGGGATCTCTCTCTCTAGTTCTTCTTCCCATTTAATAATGTATGGTAGTTTACAGTCCATCTTGCTCTCCATTAGTTTTTCATATATATCAGACATTACATGAAGGGGTCTTTCTTATTTATAAGTAGTTGCTCAAACACTGTCAACATTCTATCCAGTATTCTCCTCTGCATAAGATGGTTAATAAAAGTTTGTATTCCCCAGGATTCTAATGAGGGAAAATTTCCGTTCATCAGAGTCTGAGTGACCCTCGTTCCTTCTTCCCTTCTCCATTTAAAAAATACTTGGGCTTCTAATGCAGGTGGAAATTCCTGGTTTTAGAATAAAGGCATCATTGGTCCTATTCTAGTTGATAACAGTTCCTATTTCAGTAAAGTATCCCATACCTTAAATGTATTAAAAACCAAGGAAGGGATAACATTCTTTCCGAGTCTCCTGTTTTTTGGGACCCATGGGAGAGATCTCAACCCCTGTGCACTAATATCGTCTTCCAGACCCACCCATTGTTTACTCTCAACGTTGTGAAACCAATCTACTATTCTTGTTATAAAGACTGATTGCAGATTCAGTTTAATATCTGGAAGAGCCATACCCCCTTCCCTTTTATTTTTAATCAGTATAATTCTTTTAATTGGTGCGTTCTTACGTGCCCAAATAAACTTGCCCTATTCAGTTGATTTACCACTGCCGTTTTTTGACATTTTTTACAGCTGCTGGCAGACATTGAGTCCACCTGACCCGCGGCCATACTGCTGTAGAATGCGGCGGGCATGAGAGCGTGCCGCCGGTGGTGCGCTCCCAACCGCTAGCCGCGCGAGCAGCCGTTTATAGACAGAAATTCACAATATGCAACCACTGTGCAGCAGTAAATGTACACGAGGCAGTCCGGAACCTGTTAAAAAAATTAACTGAAAGCTACTGACGTTTTTGGGACTTTTTTTTAACGTCCTGTGTGCATGAGGGCTTAGGGGTGCCAAAAATGTGAATGTTATGATGTGAGGTGGTTTAAAGTGGTTGTCAACTCGTGACAACCACTTTCACCTACAGGTAAGCCTATAATAAGGCTCACCTGTAGGTGCCCTGCATATCTCCCAAACCTGCACGGTTCAGGAGATATGCAGTGTACTAGCATTGCCGATGTCATTTTAGCACATGCGCAGTGAAGAAACGGCCTCCGTGCCGTTTATTCACTGAGACCATGCCGTGACTGGCGGCTCCCACGTGCATGCGCGGGAGTGACATCACGCGGCTCCGGCCAGTCACAGAGTCGGAGATCATGGCCGCAGGGGCAGAAGATGGACGCGGCCAGCACAGGGGACAGCGCTGGATGTCGCAGGCTTCATTTTCAGGTAAGTGGCACATAATGGGCTACTACGCATTGCATAGTTGCCCATTATGCTTTAACTTTACAGGGGAATACAGAGGAAGTAAAGCCAATCTGCATTTACTTCCTCTTTAAGTGCAAACTGTCCTTGCATTTAGTCTTTTTTTTTTTTTTTTTTTTACATTTTAGTGACACAGTTATGTGCTGTGAAAGAAAGGAATCTCCAAGAACAGATGGCCATTAAAAGTGAATGGTCCATTGTGAGCACATCAAACATAGAAAATAAAAATAATAAAATCCATAAAATCATGAAAACTTCAATATACCACAAAATTATATCAAACAGTTGATAATCACCCTAATGAGAATGAGGCCCACATCCCTAAATGCAACAGAACATTTATTGGTGGGATTTTAAAGGCACTAAAAATAATATAATCATTAAAATATGAGTTTATTGTACATAGTATTTAAAAACAGTTACAGCATATCTCCCCTTGAAGTCTTAAAGACAGTCAACCTGTTTCCATGTGACATGTGGCCCAGCAGATAAAGAAGTCCAGAGCAACAGATCCATTTGAGTATATAGGAACCAGCTCCTCTACCCTGGCTTGCACCAGGCTTCTCCGCACTCCTGACACAACAAACACCATCCTGCAAACCACTGGATGCTGCAAGTCCTCCATGATGGAATGCATAGATCACCGAAGGGTGGAGTACATTCTTATTTGCCCCTATCTGAATAAGAAAGACAGGTGTCCACAATAGAAAATGACAAAATTGCCCCCAGCGCCAAGCCTGAGAAAATGTAATGGAAAATACAGCACCTCTGAAGTTGGCAGAGGACTCAAGGACTAAGACTGGCCATGCATTATACAATTTTCTTGAACAATTTTCCTTTAGGTTTACCAAAACCATCTAATATGAGGTCAAACCTAAACATTTTCAAAGTGTATGCAATCCGGCAGGCCCTTGCACTACATAGTTGAAGGCAGGGGCGTAACTACAGGGGTTGCAGGGGCTGCAATTACAACCGGGCCCCATGCTCCAGGGGGCCCGTGTGCCTCCCTTGTACACCTGGATAGGAAGTATGGCAGAGGCGGCATTTAAAGGAACCAATCTCCCCCCTTTTCCTCCTAATGCAGGAGATAGTTTCCTCTATATGCTGTCCCCGCTGCCCCTCCTATCCAGTTTACTTGTCTTTTGTTGTTCCCAGGGCCCCTGTGTGCTTCCCTGGTCCCCCCCCCCCACCAGAGCTGCTGTCTTCTACCCTCCTCTCTCCTGCCAGCTGCTGCAGAAGATGTGTCATGATGGAGAGATGGGTACGAGTCAGTAAATTTGTCATTTACCGGCTCCTTCCTTTTCTGAATGGACAGAGCCAGTGATTGGTTTGGTTCATTCATAACTGAAGCATAGTAAACTGTTTTTACTATGATTCCATTTGTGAATGAATGGGAGGATCGGTACACAACTATTCCTGTCCATTCATTCTGTGCAGCTGAGGCTACACAGGCGGTTTAGACCCCTGATATCTCATCAAAGCCCCCAACAGGGCTCCTAAAAAGCTGGAGAGATGGGAACGAGTCAGTAAATTTGTCATTTACCGGCTCCTTCCTTTTCTGAATGGACAGAGCCAGTGATTGGTTTGGTTCATTCATAACTGAAGCATAGTAAACTGTTTTTACTATGATTCCATTTGTGAATGAATGGGAGGATCGGTACACAACTATTCCTGTCCATTCATTCTGTGCAGCTGAGGCTACACAGGCGGTTTAGACCCCTGATATCTCATCAAAGCCCCCAACAGGGCTCCTAAAAAGCTGGAGAGATGGGAACGAGTCAGTAAATTTGTCATTTACCGGCTCCTTCCTTTTCTGAATGGACAGAGCCAGTGATTGGTTTGGTTCATTCATAACTGAAGCATAGTAAACTGTTTTTACTATGATTCCATTTGTGAATGAATGGGAGGATCGGTACACAACTATTCCTGTCCATTCATTCTGTGCAGCTGAGGCTACACAGGCGGTTTAGACCCCTGATATCTCATCAAAGCCCCCAACAGGGCTCCTAAAAAATTATAAAAAATAATAAAAATAAAATTGTAAAATAAACAAAATGAAATGGTAAAAAAAATATAAAATTAAAATAAAAATTATAAACTACTGACACCAGTGAGGGATCAGGAATGCAAAGGCTGCAATTGCGATCGGGCCTTGGCATTTCACCATCATGGGGTGGCCCGAAGATGTCAGAAAAAGGGCCCGCTGAAGAACTTGTGAAAGGGTCCCACTGTGGGACCATAATAAAGAGACCCCCGATAGGAGTAAAGGGCCCCAGGATCAGTGGGAAGAGGGAGGGCCCTGGCCAGGGGTCAGGGGGGCCCTTCATAATTTCTTGCACCGGGGCCCAGAAGGCTCCAGAAGGCTCTAGTTACACCTCTGATTGAAGGTAAATCTAAAGGAAATTGAATAAGGAAATTGTATAATATATAGCCAGCTTTAGGTGTGGAAGGCTCACGCCAAGAGACCTTCACTGAAAAACTTCAACTGCGACATGCACGTGCTACCCAATTTGACACATGATCCTAGCAACCAACAAATGTAGGATAACATGGTCCTTAGATATTGTTAATCTAGATTATGATGTTTAGGACTATCCATTTGCTTATCCAATATTAATAATTACATCTGATTCCCATCACCACACCTGCAAGGCTGGGCCGGATTTTCTTCTTATCCCATGTTGGTGGCATTACCACAATTCTGCAGAGTTCATGCCCATTTTCTGGAGCTGCAGTAAAATTCAAAGTTACTGAATACATATTCTGGATTATATTTCCTCCTAATATCTCTCAATTTCTCCAAATGCAAATATCTTCCACCTTGGCCTGGTGGAGCCTTTTACCCCACAGACAGCCACCACGACATCACCAAGAACTTTTTTTTTGCACAATGGCAAACATCATTGTTCTGTGGTGGAAATCTCTTTCCAATGCTTACTCACTGTCCCTGTCTAAAGCAAACAATGACAGCAGAATGCATCACATGACAGACAGATAACATTTTCTTGGAGTATGACTACCCATTCTGTTACTTAGGAATACCTAGAAATATTTAGGTTGGCTAAATACATTAAACAAAACATCCATTTTTCTTTCTCTGGCCAACATCCTTAGACCCCTCCGTCATGCATACACCTCATGCTGCTGTCGATTCACCTCGGATCCATGGTAGCTGCAAACTCAATCTATAGTCTTAATTATTTTCTGAAAACAGGTTGGAGCTGAGGACAGATAAAAGGCACCTTCCTAAAATGGTAGACATTAACCGCTTCCCCATAAATATATGGCCTCGGATTGAAGTGATTATACCAGAATCATCCAGCTACAGTAATGGTCCTAGTATGTATTTTTTCAGCCAGCGATTTTCTTTCTACTAAAAATGATCTGAGCAGCTATACAGCTGCTGAATTACTTTTAGGGGTAACAGAGGGGGGTCCCCTCATGCCGCTGCCCGCTGCCTTTACCGGGCTCTCCAATCCCAGCATAAGATGCAATAGTGGATCTTGAAATTGCTTTTTTTGTTTTTTTTTCAGTATGGTATACCCTCAACCTTGATGAAGAATACTCAGAAAAGGACTTCTAGATGATCATAAATGCAATGATTATATGGTACAAGCCTGAAATGGGTTATGAGTTGGAATACCACATGTGGGAAATCATAATTTCATTCAGCCACTAGTACTTGAATTTTTTCTATAGCATATGATCAGGTTTTATTGCCTACATGTATTTTTTTAAAGCGGAGGTCTGTCGCCTGCCACCGCCCCTTTAAAAATTAAAAGTCAGCAGCTACACATACAGTAGCTGCAGGCTTTTAACATTAGGACACTTACCTGTCCTGGAGTCCAGCGATGTCGGCAACGCCGCTGATCGGTTGGTCGAGTGCTGCAGTCACTATTGAGGGTAAGGGAACTCGGAAGTGTAGCCGTTTGGCTTCACGGCCGGGCCCCTACTGCGCATGCGCGAGCCACCGATGCACTTTCTCACTGTCCTGGTGGCAGAGGAGGAGGGAGTTTCTGACGTCAGCAGCCATGGCCCGGGCTACTGTATGTGGGGAAAAGGACACCTGTCAAAGACAGGTATCCACCCCCCCCCCGAAAGGTGCTAAATGTGACACCTCAGGGGTGGGGGAATCCAACGAGCGGAAGTTCCACTTCTGGGTAAGAAAAAAAAACAGCAATATGAAATGGGTACACTTAAAAGGAGTGTTCAAGGTACAAAGGCCAGTTACATCTTGATATTGGCAAAATGACAAAGGAAAATATAAAATTGTGTCAGTGACTACAAGACAATATTATGACTTGAGCAAAAAGGGATAGCTAACTTCCTATTTAACCACTTCAGCCCCGAAAGGTTTTACCCCCTTAATGACCAGGCCATTTTTTTGCAATACAGCACTCCGTCCCTTTAACTGACAATTGTGCGGTCATGTGACGTATAAAGTGTGGAATATTTTTTCCATAAGGCCAATCGAATTTACGCTTGACTTCAATTGGGGAATAGGGACTGAAGCGGATTTCCAGTTCTTGGCTATTAGCCAATGTATAGGCACACAAATGGTATGAATAAGGCTCATATAAGTGGTAGAAACTTCTGGTATAGGGGTGAATAAAAGAGAATTAGTAGTAGTGGTGAGGTGGATAGGGTTCCCCATTAATGTTGCAGCAAAATTTTCCAACTTATGCCAAATATGGGAAATTTTCTCAAATTCCCCAAAAATATGTGGGAAGGAACCCTGAGAGGGACATCCTCTAAAACATGTGGGAGAGACTGATGGGAAAATAGCGTGTAGTTTGGTAGCTGTGAACTACCATCTGTTAAAGAGTTTCATGGCAGTTTCACAAACTGAGAGAGATCTTGTACATTTATGTAAATTTACGATACAGTCATCCAATTGATAATGATAAGTTAAAGTCTGATTCCCATGTGCCTCCCGTTTTTCACAAATGGCTCAGAGGCATATTTATAGGTCGAAGGTCCCATGGGTTAAATTTGAAAGTGACTCCATTTCACCATACCTCCTTTCCGGGCTGTTATGGTTCAATGAAGTTTCACATAGGGTCCTCGCCCTCCTAAGCCATTTGGTCTCTCAATCATCTTTGGCAACTATATAGACATAAACTTTTTTTTTATGTTTGGAAATCCCACCTCAAGCATCCTTTTTTTAGGAGATCCAAAGTTTCCCCCTGGACTTCATAGTTCACCTGAATTTTCCTGGGGAACATTAATGGCTTAATATTTCTAACAAAATTTTATAGAAAAGTCCACTTTTGTAGCATTTTCATCCCTTCCAGCATCATATCAAACTCCAAACAGTGAACACTGAAGGTTTCTACAAATTAGACATTTACAATAATTTTATATTGTATATAATAAAGTGAAAGTATTTTAGATAATTGGTTTGGTTGCCTTCAATGTCCCAATAGAGGTTTTCTTGCAGGGTACTCCAATATTATAGATATGGTGGCAACCCCTGCACACACCAGAAATAGTCAAACATAATTTCAGACTGGTAAGTTAATTTTATCTTTCAGTCACTGGTATTTTAAAGTTTGAGCCAGGAATATTATCTAGAAATTGTCATGACTGAAAGAATAATGGTCTTAGAAGTCTAAACAGCTTCATGGGCACTGTAGGCTTAATTAACTAATTCAATGAGCTGTATTTTTTTGGAAAACCAGTTACAGATATATTTTAAATTGAGTTGAAGTGTAAGCATAGCCAACACTTTATTGGAACCGCTGTCTATTTACTGCTATCCAGGTCTCCGTTAGAAAGATTTCCCCTCTCTTACTGTTTAAAGTGGAACTTTACCCATAACGGTTTGATACCAATGAACGTTCTTTAACAAAAGAACATACACTCCACAATAATTATGCTACTAAAATGAGTGTGTTCTGTAAATTGTCCCCAGCATTGCTCCTGTTTCTTTTTGCTGGAGGCTGCCTTTTTTGTAGCCCAGAGCAGTCACTTGCTTATTAAAGACATTCCCTCTCCCCTTAGTCTCAAAAACTTGATGTCACTTTCTGTAATTAAAATGTGTGCATTTCTAGCCCCAAATGTAAGTCTTGCCTAAGGGGAAGGCTGACAGAAGCTTTGCTCAGTCTCATGGAGCTTCAACTGCAAATAAGAGATAAGGGAGATAAGATAAGACACTATACTTGTAAGTAGCGTTGCATCGATACTGGTATCGGTATCAGTATTGGTGCCCATGCTAAGCATTTGCATGAGCAAATGCTCTGATACTAAAACTGATACCTTCAGCTTCGGTTCCCACTGCTGCAGTGCAAATTCCATCTATTTTTGAGCGTGATTTAGGCCACTCACTTGCCCACCTTTCCTAGCCTGCATGGTTGAATAAGGGTCTGATGGATTTTGAGGGGGGTCCCACACCATTTTTTTTTTCATTTTGGTGTGGGGTTCCTCTTAAAATCTGTACCAGATCTGAGGGCCTGGTATGGATAGGAGGGATCCACACCCTGTTTTCTTCTCTGAATTTTTATTTTTTTCAGAATTTTTAATTGCCAGCATTCTTTTGTTTACATTTCAGCTGTCAGAAGGAAATCCCACTGAGAGCCGATGTGACAACAGTTGTTAAAGTTGAGGTCCGCCGCCCCTCTAAAAATTAAAAGTCAGCAGCTACACATACAGTAGCTGTTGACTTTTAACTTTAGGACACTTACCTGTCCTGGAGTCCAGCGATGTTGGAACTGCCACCGATCTTTGGATCGCTTGGTCAAGTGCTGCCGCCACCATTGAGGGTAAGGGAACCAGGCAGTGGGGCCTTTTGGTTTCACACCAGGCCTCTATTGCGCATGCGCGAGCTGCCGGTGCTCTTTCTCACTGGCCCGGCGGCGGAGGAGGAGGGAGTAGGTATCCTCTCCCCCCTCCCCCCTGAAAGGTGCCAAATGTGACACCTGAGTGGGGGGGGGGGGTATGCAACAAGCAGAAGTTCCACTTTTTGGTGGAACTCCGCTTTGAGGACATCCGCTCCTGAACAACCGGCTTGGGCATAGCTGCGATTTCTTAAAGTTCACATTGGAATTGCACCTGACAAACAGAAATTGTGCTGTGAATTCGCACCTATGTCACACTCAAAAACAGATGGAATTTGCACCACAGCAGTGGTCTCAAGTCCACAGACTGTGCCGCCTTAAGTAATAATTTTTCATTAGTCTAAAAAAGCTGTCACATGACACTAAAAATTAGTATTGGTAATTGGTATTGGTGAGTACTTTAGAAAAAGTATCAGTACTCGTACTTGGTCTTAAAAAAATGGTTTCAGTGAATCCTTACTTGTAGGTTTAAATCTTTTGTGTTTCACTGACAACAGAGTTTGTCCTTTCACCTCTCATACTTTTCTTTTCTCTCTCCCTATTTTCTTATCCCTCTGCACAGTCTGTGTCATTCTTGATGCTTCCTCCCCTCCCCCTTCCCTCAGCAGCAGAGCTGTCAGCAGATCTGCCTTAAGTGACTCAAGGATTTTAGGCACAGTGCCAAAAATGGAGAGCAAATGAGCATGTGCAGAGCAGAGTGAGACTATTACTGGATTTTAAACAGTATAGACACTTACTTTTAATATTTTACATGACTATACCTGCAAAAGGGGCCAGCCTGAAGGGATTTATCAGGACTTAATTTTCTGACTAAGGTTCCACTTAAGTAATGATAGTTCATATAAGTGAAGTAAAATCTGCATCAGGATCACAGACAACAATACGAAGTTGACAGGGGATCTAGTCATTCATACTGTTTAACACTATATTTTATTTAAGTTCTGTTCTCTGTGCCTGGTAAAAACATTGTCACTGGCTCACACCAATGGCAGTAAAAAACAAACAAGGGCTCTAACCCTTCAACCTCTATCTACTAAATAAAAAAAATTAACTGGAATTAAACTTTGAAGTTCATTTCCACCTATGCAGCCAAACTGGGATCCTTTTTATTTGTGATGTGTTTCCATTCACACAGTTTAACTAAAAAAAATATTTAAAAATGGCTAAATAAGTGCATTTCAAGATATTCCCAAAAATACAGAAGCATAGGGTAATATATTTATTAAATTTAGCATCAAGTAAAAAGCATAAAAACACTCACAACGCTGAGGATCTGACAGGATAGGTTTGCATAGGCAACAGAGCATTACTCACTACAGATCTCTCTAGAGTGCATGTACATCCCCCTCCAGTACATGATGATGTCACTGTAACTCCACCCAAAACAACAATGTCACTGTGAGTAGCTCCACTCAACAGTTGACTTTATCAGGCATGGTGTTTATGGAGAGATCTTTTGTAAGATGTATACAACCAAAGCGGTCAATTCTGAAGCATTGCTGCTGTGTGTTTTTTAATGCTTTTTACTTCATGCTAATCTTAAAGTGGATGTAAACCTCATTCATGAAATTTGAGCTGGGCACATATATCTGCAGTGTTTTCTTATCTCTCTTCAAAGTCCTGTGTCGTTCTCCTGCACCATTCTACTGTTATCAGCATTGGCACTGTGATAAAACCAGGCTGAATTTTGAGTCAGGGTGGGTGATATAGATTAGCAGAGAGCTTGTCTATTCACATCACAGCTCTGCATTGTTTCTTCCTTTTTCTGCCTATGTGGAGAGGGGGTGTGTGCCTTTCCTTCAATCAGCTGTCTCACAGTGTATGGCAAGAATCCACACCCACAGGTGAATCAGGAAGATAAAATGCTAACAGGATGTGAACTTTCTAAATGGTATATAAAGCTGACGACAGCAGATATACATGTAAAACTTATGTAGGGAGATTTGTTTGATCTCTGTGTATCATCTGAAGCTTTTTACTTCACTGGGTATATGTGAGGGTTTACATCCACTTTAATAATCAATGTAACCCTATGATCTGCCTCTGTTTAGGCCAGAAACATTTCTAATATATTTCTAATATATAACATTTGTAATATACATACTGTATATATATATATTTATATATATATATATATATATATATATATATATATATATATATATATATATTTACTGTATACATATATATAGATAAAACTGTCTCTCTTTAGCAAATAATCATTTAACGTGTCAGAGCAGCAGCAGCAAAACAAGGTCTTGGTTATCTTTGTGAGCTATGCAGTAAGATGTATGCAGCACTGGTAAACCAATACCTTAACAGTTAATAAGAAAAGACAAATATTCCCCCAAAAATACAACATCATTTCCGGCTGAAATTAACAGACATCAGTGTGAAGGTATTATTAATGTAACCATGACAGCCAATCTCTCACGTCACCGCACTAACGTTACATTGGTAACCATGGAAACCGATATCCTAACAAGCGATTAGCAGTGATAAAAGGATGCGCACGGATGACAGTCATTTTCCCAATAAAATTCTGTTTGAATTTGTGTTAAACATGTTCTGTTTTAATGGCAAAAATTTAGGGTGGTTGTATGATTACATTATCAAGGTCAGTTCAATACACTAGCCCGCGATTATACTCCATATATCTATTATGAAAAACTATCAACATGCCTGGAACAATGTAGTAAAGCTTTAAAAGAAAAAAAAATGAGCATGGACAAAGAGCAGTAACCCATTGCAAACCATCATGTTTGCCTTTCATCAGTTGAAATTGAACTACAGATATGTAAAAAAATAATAATAATAATTGTTACAGTTGCATAAAACAGATATGAAAAAAGAAGGAACTTTAATGGTGCCTACACATTTAATTACACACATATATATATATATATATATATATATATATTCACAGTTTAATAACATATGTTAAAATCATTCAATCTTAAAAGAAGGAAGATAATATTAATAATCCCAACGTACGCAGTATAGTTTGAGTTCAGAAGAGCGGTGAAAGCTTTATGCCTGCATGATTTTTTGTTAATTCCCTCACAATGTTTAAAAGGAAAACTGACTTAATTTTACAACTGTACAAGATGAAGTAGATGATGTCACCCCCGCCTCATCCCATACATGCGCCGAACAACACTACATGAAGCTGCTGCAATAAAAAAACCTGCACCCTGAGATCTCACGAGAATGTTTTTTTTTTTGACCAGCAAATGAATGTAATTTCATACAGAGAACATACTAGGACCTTTTTACCTACCAGCATATCTTTGGAGTATGGGAGCAAACCCACGCAGGCACAGGAAGAAAATGCAAATTCAGTTAGTGCAGGTAATGCCATGGTTGGGATTCAAACCAATGAAGCTAGTGCTGCTAGGCAGAAGTGCTGACCAATTAGCCACTGTACTGCAAGATATTGCCACTACTTCATTCAGGGAATCTAGGAATTAGAAGAGAAAACAGGTGAGTAAAACAAAAATATATAAAAAATAAAAAATTAGGAAAGCAATGTTTAACCACTTGCCGACCGCCGATCGGCGATTGACGGCGGCAAAGTGGCTCTGTAACACGGATCGCCGTCATATGACGGCAGCCGCGTGATCGCGCCTAGTGAGCGTGCGCGCGCCGCTGGAGGTGCGCCCGCGCGCTCACTGTGTTCGGGGAGGGCCAGGGAGCGGGTGCGGTGGCTTCGATTGCCGCTGGCTACCCGCGATGGCCCCCCCGGAGTGAAGGAACGGAGGTCCGTGTATGTAAACACGGACCTCCGTTCTGTGAAGGGGGAAGGGCTGTAATCACAGCCTTCCTGTATACGAAGGCTGTGACCACTTCCCTTCCCCAGCTAGGGCAGTCCCCCCACAGTTATAACACGCCCAGGGAACATACTTAACCCTTAGAGCACCCCCTGCAGGTTAACCCCTTCGCTGCCAATGACATTTACACAGTAATCAGTGCATTTTTATAGCACTGATCGCTGTATAAATGCCAATGGTCCCAAAAAAGTGTCAAAATGGTCCGACATGTCCACTGAAATATCGCAGTACCGCTAAAAATCGCAGATCGCCGCCATTAATAGTAAAAAATAAAAAAAAAATAAAAACCCCAAAAATGAATTCTCATCATCCGTAAACGCGACCACTTTTGCGCAAACCAATCAATAAACGCTGATTGAGATTTTTTTTATCGCAAATATGAGGAAGAATATAAATCGGCCAAAAACGGTGAAAAAAATTTTTTTTTATATTTTTGGATTTGTATTTTAGCAAAAAGTAAGAAATTTGTTTTTTTTTTGCAAAATTGTCGCTCTTCTTTTGTTTATAGCGGCGATCAGAAATGACGCAGAGGGGATCAAATACCACCAAAAGAAAGCTCTATTTGTGGGAAAAAAAGGACACAAATTTCATTTGGGTACAAAGTCGCACAACCGCGCAATTGTCAGTTGAAGCGACGCAGCGCCGAATCGCAAAAAGGGCTCCGGTCCTAAAGCTGGAAATCCTTCCGGGGCTGAAGTGGTTAAGAAAGATTTACTCCGTAGTACGTGCAGCTACAAAGGTCAATAAGGGCTTGTTTTGTAGCTAGGCTATTACTTGTTAAGAATATGTAAATACAATAATGTCCATAGCCTAAATACAGGTTCATTTTAAGGGGGTATAAATGCATCTGACAATTACATATCCATGGAATAATTTGAATATGCTACAGCTGCTAGTGTATTTTCAAGTCTGCCCACAAAGTGCCACCATCGCTTGTGCTTTATCACTGCTGCCTGTGCATGGTGCACGTGTATTATCATAGCACTCCACAATCACCTGTGTATTGTCACAACTGCCCATGATTTGCCACAGTTGTTTTGTCCTGCCATAGCTTCCCATGTATGCTAGTAAATTGTCTTAGCTGCCCAGTTTATTGGTACATTTGCCACTATATTTCTACAACGGCTAATGTACAGTATTCTTACAGCTGTGTTTGTATTGTGATTTCTGCCCATGCAGTGATATAATCATAAATGTATTGCATAGTTGCTAATATAGTGTTACAAATGCCCATGTGTCACCACTGTTGCCAATGTACTGCTACATTTACCAATGTATGGCCACGGGTGCCTATATTTACACAGTTACCCATGTATCTTCCATGTATTTCTACCATTGCCAATATATACTGCATAGTTGTGTTTAGTCACATTTGCCTGTTGTTGTCCATCAGTATGAATGTGTAGCCAAAACAGCACAGGCTGTTGTGTGTAAGTAACCAAACTGTCACAATGTAACCCTTCCTGCGAATGTGTGTCACTAATAACCCACAGCCTTAAAAACACCATTACGTTGTCCATGCCCATGGGAGTTCCACCTGAGCAAGCCATGGATCCCTGTGGCGTAATGCATAGGGGAGGAGCAACAGGACAGCACGGTGCTCAAATTTGAAACAAACAAACTGATCACAGGCTGATGCAGGGGCAAGGATATAGAGATTTTAAATGCTGTTAAAGGAGGTGCACTGGAACACTTGACTAATGTGAGTAATATTTTTGGATTAATAAAAGCAATTGTATTTTAGTAAAGAAGCACTACTGGCATTCCTTTCCTTATGTGCATGGTTCAGGTTATATTGTATGATCCAAGGAGACATAGCGGCGGCAGAGGGAAAGAGAAGTGGATATCAGCTGCTCTAGTCCTGGAAGGACTAAATAGCAATATATGACCGAACTTAAATGTAAGGTCACATATCATAAGGTGAGCACACATATGATGTTGGAGCACAAGTGTATTTTATAAGCACATGTATGAAGCACCCATACAATTATTTAGAGAAGCATATGGATGTATATAATCATGCAAGCAGGGCATTATTGATTCACCACCACAGATGGACTGAACTTTCATGAACTCATGGGTATATGTAATGTTATTGTGTGGATTTTATTTTAATGTTTGCACAATTCTAACCCACTTTACAAATAGGGTTATAGATCACAATCATAATATTGTATATTGGAGCACTGTCATGAATGGAATTGCATTTATAATTTACAATTAGTGTAATAATTATTTAGGTATACACAGCGCAGCACGTTTTTACTTTTTATTTCATGAGTGCATGTGCAGTCTTCTGCTGGAAGTAGTGATGCGTAGCAGGTGTGTCACTTGAGTGGGCCGGATAGCTGGAATAGCAGATGTCAGCAGGAACAGCAGACCCTGGACGAGTAGACAGCAGACAGCAGTAGACAGCAGCTGATAGCAGGTGCAGGAATATTGGTGGCCCACAGTAGAGCTAGGCAGGTGCAAGCAGGGTAGATGAACAACTGGATGCATGGTCAAAGAAGCCAGGTCAGCAACAGACAGTCAGATACAAGCATAGACAGTATTCAAGGAATTGTCAGGGTACAGGCAACATGAGATCAGGCAGATGGGCAGAAGGCAAAGCAAAGTCCAGCGACAAGTCAAGGTCAGGGCAGGTAGCATTCAAGCGAAGTCAAGAACAAGCCGGTTCAAACACAGAAGTCGGCAGAATCAGATACAAGTACAGCTTCAGATCAGACAGCAATGGACTAGTGCAGCTTCTGCAGGCATACAGGCATTTAGCGCCAGTATCAATGGCATCTTTGTGTGCCTGTGCCCAGCAAGATGGGCACCCACAACGCTCAGTTGCATTATGGCCAGCACATTCCTGACACATTGCTTCTTTTAGATTTCTTTGGTGTACTTCATACTGGCTGTGAAAGGCAAGTTTTTTGGTTTTCAGTCTTCCCCAAGTAAAGGGGAGGTAAAGAGTTAAAGGCTTGTTTTAGGGGTTAAGTGTTCAGGGTTTGAATAAATGAAGGGTGTAGTTGTGTGCGTTGTTGTTAGGGACGGGTTAGAGACACTTGATTGACAATGTTTTATTTACTTGTCTTTGATACTGAAAGCCCATCCTGAGAACTTCTGCACCAAGCTCCAAACAGTAATGTTACGTTCCCACAGGCTTAAATTCTGATACAGTAATCAGTAACAATACTAGCAAAGTTAGATGTTAGTAGGCCTTTGTTCTTTGACAACATCACTGGAGCTGCCACTGGCTCAAAATGTCACTTATGACTGCTCGTCTTTGAAAAGGGGTCATCCAGGAACAGTCACATGTGAAAGCACTTGAATTGCATATAACTTTTTGTTATAAGCAGGTCCAGTATTATGATATTATTATGCATATCATGTCACATCTTGTTCAATAAAGCAAAAATGTAGAATACAGATGTACTGCTGTAGAATCAACATTTTCTAGAGCAATCTTTTTTTTTTTCAGGTTGCAGGTTTCTTCAGGGGTGGCTAGGCAAAATGCCTAAAAATTGCCAACAATTGTATACAAGTCAAGCCTGCCTTTTAGGGACACAAAGCCACAGGTTTTCATTGTGCACCAATACAGCCTTCTAGCTGCCAGTATCCAAACAACCAATGTCCTCATCAGTTGATAGGGTGGGCGTTGAGCACCTGTACAGCATCCTTGTTTGCCCCTCCCCTTAACTCTCCATCAGCACTGGGGTCACATTAGCTGAGTGAGGGAGAAGAGAAACATTGGAATGCTAGTCAGTACCAATGTGCTAAAGTGTGCTTGCTTTGGAAGAATAAATCAACTCTAATATTGGGTGTCCTACATGTATGAATGTTGCTACAATTAGTTTTTTACATTTAAAATGGGCTGCCTCGAGATTGTGTAGAATTTCAATTTTAAAGGGTGCCTTGACTGAAAAAAGGCTGAGAAACACTGCTATAGAGACAACCTTAAAGTAGTTTTAAAATAAAAACATGTTTTACTTTTATGCATTCCCTGCATTAAGATGACAAAATGTCCCAGTGGTTGTATCATCCCCCCCACCCCCTAAACACTTACTTGAGTCCTCTCTCGATCCAACACTGTCTCATCAGCAGTTTTTCTCTCCTCTCTTTCTGTTCTCACAGGATGGTCAGGCAGCAGCGGGAGCCATTGGCTACTATTGCTGTCAGTCAAATCCTGTGAGGAAGGAGGTGGGGGGCGTGACCGAGCCTTGCTGTGTGTGTGTCTAAGGAAGCATCCGCACGAGTGCCCTTTTAGCACAGGGCTTGCTGAGGGGGCACTCTGAGAAGATTTGGACCAAACAGTGCCGGCAGGAGAACCTAGAAGAGGTGGACCCCTCTGCACCATATCATTGCATAGAGCTGTAAATACAACATGTTTTTTTATTGTAGCAAATAAAAATTATTCCTAAGAACAATTTTCCTGCAACCCCTATTGTTATGCCCCTGCTGGTGTTGTGGGTTACCGCATTCTGTTCATCACCAAAGCTGAATGAACTAGCTTACTGAGTAAGCTAACATACCTTTGATATTAGGCTCAGTGCATTGTATTTAAATTCAAGTACAGGTACCTATATCCCTAATTATAAAGATAAGCAAAATTCCATCAAAAGGAGGATGGAAAAGGAGAGAGGGGCTGTGGGATTTTAATGGTACCGCAATAGGCTCACAAAATCAAAAATTTTCAAGCGATTTGTACTGGTATTACTATGAGATATTACTGTCTTTAGGTTGTTATAGATATAAAGATGTATATTAACACATGTCGTTTGCTCTAGTACGCACTAGAATTTGTGTATTCTCGTGAAGAAGCGGCTAGACCGCGAAACATGTCGGGAAGCACTTATCAGCATACTGTGAGAATGTGATCCAATTTTTTCCCCTTTCGGGAATGACATGTACACCTTTGTTTTTAAACAATATTTTTGTATGTTTTGTATGGAATAAAAATCTTTTGTTTTTTAAATTTTGATTTTGTGAGCCTATTGCGGTACCATTAAAATCCCACAGTCCCTCCCTCCTTTTCCATCCTCCTCTTAATGGAATTTTGCTTACCAACATACCTTTGATGCTTGTTTTGATGCCTGAAATGGTAGCAAGTGTTTTAAGAAAGCACATTTTTTTCTGAATGAACAGAGTCAGTGATTGGTACCAATTGGTTCATTCATAACTGAAGCATAGTAAGCTGTTTTTAATATACTTCCATTTCTGAATAAATGGGAGGTTTGGAGCACAGCTATTCCTGTCCATTCATTCTGTGCAGCTGAGGCTACACAGATGGAAATTGAGAGCCGAGGTTTGTTTAGACCCCTGATATCTCATCAAAGCCCCCCAACAGAGCTCCTATAAAAAATGTAAAAATAAAATTGTAAAAGAAATAAAATGAAATGGTAAAAAAAAATAATAAAATTAAAGTAAAAATTAAAAACTACTGACACCAGTGAAGGAACGATAAGGATTGCAAAGGTTGCAATCGCAACCAGGCCCTGGCATTTCATCACCATGGGGAGGCCCGAAGATGGCATTAAGGGGGCCTGCTGCAGAACTCATGAAAGGGCCCTGCTGCAGTACCGTAATGAAGGGACCTGCAATAGGAGTAAAGGGCCCCAGGATCAGTGGGAAGAGGAAAGGGCCCTAACCAGGGGTCCCTTCATAATTTCTTGTATCGGGGCCCTGAAGATTCTAGTTACGCCTCTGAAAAACAGTCAAATTACAGTTTAGCTGTCAGTCTATTTAGAAGTAGAATTCTCATTCTTTTAACTTACTGAATAAATGAAAATATTAACACATACAACTGTTTACAACTTAGCCGAATTTAAACCTCAGCATGATCATTTTCAGATTTAGATCACAGTCCTTTCTATACTGTTATATCCAAACAAAGCTGACATTACATTAGTGATGCTGATTTTTTGTTTGTTTTCCAACCACCACTGCCGTTTCATAGCTACTTGTCCTAGATAAATAAGATTAAAATGTCTGTGGATTAACAGTCCTTGGCCCTAGATGATGTACTTCTTAAACAGCTTTTTAATCTCTGTAGCAACCTTAGCTTTTTGAAACCTTCCACAGACAATGGCAGTAAACAGAGAGCTTTGACAGAGCTTGCACCACTGACCAACTGGCTCAGACAGAAATGTCCAGGAGCAACACATCATACTGTATGTAAAATGGGGACATTTACTAGAAGCACTGTTCATGTTACTTACAACTGCATACATAAAAACAAAATGTAAATACACCACAATTGTTTTGGAACCAAATCTCAAGGGGTATGCATACTTCCCAGCTTTCTAAGATGAGAAATAGGAACATCTTTGTCTGTCTGTTACACCCCAGTTATGTGAATGAAAAAAAAAAAAATACCGGTAACATGCAAAAAATGATTAGTTAAACCCATAAGTGTTTTTGTTTTCACCAATACCTTTCTCTTATAATGACTTTTTGAAATAAACACAATAATTCAGAGTTTTGGATGAAGGTTTAGTGTAATATAACACTTCCAAAAGGTAATAAGTGCATGTTTTAGAGCTGTATACATCAGACCAAAAAAGAGGGACAACTGAAGAAGCAATAGGGACAGAGAGATTAGGGTCCAAAGAGACATAATCCCTCCAAACGAAGGGCAGTTTGAGGCTATGAGTATGCTTTTTTAACCTATACACAAGGTTGTAGTCAGGGTAGTCAGTTATATATGCTTGTGAATTAAATGAAAAATGTTGAACTTGTTTCCTGCAAGAGCTCTGTTCTGAGCAGAAATAAGTGCATAGAATCTGGCTAATGAGAAAGGGCATAAGATCACAAAACAAATGGTCACTGCCCTTACCCATAATTGGTCTTTGCAGCAAGGAGCACATGGAAAGGCAAAGCATGGAAAACAAAACCAAAGAAATTCCCAGCTCAGCTTACCAACCAGCTTGCAACCAAACCAATTATCCTGTCTAACAGTATGCATTAAAAACAGGGGTTTCATTTGCACACATTTGCAAATAAATGTGTAAGCTACAGAGCCCCGTCAAGGGACCCCAGTATTTTCTGTAGTCCTAACTCTATAATGGATAGGCTGAGGGCAGGTGAGCCTGGAGGGAGCCCACCCCTCCTTAAAGGCACGGGGGTGCACCAGACACTCAGCCCATAAGATCTCAAAAGCAAGCTGTACAAAGCGTGCAGGAGTGAGATGGACCAGGACGTATAGGACCTAGACACGAATGATTGTAAACCCACTGGGGGAATAACATTTATTTTTGTGCTGCAGCACATTTGAAAAACACTGTTGTGTAGCATCTTGTTATAATATAGAGTTTCCCACAAATGTTTTCACAAGGTGCTGCTGCTAAATAAAGTACATCTGCTTGGCTCTTCTGAGCAGTTTTCTCACTTATTATTTGTATAGTTTTACCATGGTAGATTCAGAAGAATAGCATAGTTATCCCAGCAACAGACGATACAGAAATTTTTTTTTACCAATAACACAGGAGGAAAGGAGGCAAATTTGACACCCTATTATGGAATCTGGAAATGGTTATGCTGTCTTGGTGAACCTTTCTAAGTGTAAACTTTTCTCCAGTCCTAATAAAGGGGGATTGTGTGGGCCCCGAAACATGCTGGCTGTCTTTTGCCCTGCTTGTTTTAGCCAGCTGAACGATAAAGACTTTGGACTCCTAAGGATTTTCCATTTGACACTCTATTTCATGTGTTACAGTTGTTACAGTTGAATGTCCGCTACTAAAGGGTCCTTGTATTTGTGGCAAACTGCCACATGCAGGCCAGTTGGGCTCAAGTAATGACCTTTTCCCCATTTTGATAACCTATGAAAATCTGTGTCCAGCACCCTTTTACCATGACCTAGAAGACTTAGCCATCAAAAACCCTTTTCTGTATCCAGGATAGTCTTATAATGAGGATCTGGAAAGCACAGCAAAAAAGGTCAATCAGGACAGGATATGAATGAAAATAAGAGCTACAGGTTCAGGTATGCAGAGCAGGAAACAGTATTAGAAAAGCTATCCCCAAAATGCTCAATGGATCATGGATCATAGAGTAATCCTGTAAGAAAGGTAGCAAACAAACAGGGAGTCATGCATTGTGCTAACAATCTCCCTCATACAGTACATAAAAAAGTAACTCATAAGGAGAAGGTTGAAAAACAGTCCCATCTAAGAGAAACCAATAGACTAGTATGGAAGTCAAAGAATTCAGTTAGATTTGTGACAAGTGCATACATACTTATGTAACATTTTGCCTTTGATGAAAATTGATTTGTTTATTGCCAATTGGGATTAGCGATGCCTTGGTTATCCTCAGAGAATATCTGTCCCCTCCAATCATATCCATGAAACTGTCAAACTGCATTGCACTTTGTCCCTCTCCTATGCAGCAATGTCTATAAACTTTATAGAAATGTATAGAAATTTTTGCATGCTAAACAAGTTTGGACTTTCAAGGTATGAGCCTAGAACATAGATCTACTTGTAATACAGACTGGCTGGCGAGCTTCTCCTCTGAGATAAACAATCAGATTGTGTCACTTAGGTAAGCAGAGGACTTTTGGTCCTAAATGTACGGAAGTTCCAAGGAAATCATATTAGTAGGATGTGATGTATAATTACTGTGGTTGCTTTATGGTTACTAAGTAAACTGAGACTGCTGTATCATTGCTATATCATTGTCTGCAAGGGACATGGTCTTCCTCTCTGGTTTTGGCGGGAATCCATTGTTCATCAGAGAGGAACCAACATGGTGGCTACCGACCTATGGAGTTACGAGTGGGCAACCACCATCTTAGTTCCTTTCTGATGCCAGCTGGTGTCCAGATGGCCACTATTAGTGGCCCCTGTTGGTGGTTAGGTGCAGGACTGATAGAGAGCTAAGCACATCTCCGAATAGATAAAGGTGCAGGACCGGCAACAAGCTAATCTCTGCATGTATATAATTTTTTTTTGAGGTATGTGATATAACAATGTATTATATTTAGAGGGCTCTTATTTATTGGCTGCAAATTCTGGGGACCTTTTTTCTTTTTCGTTTGGAATGACAATCATTGGGTTTTATTTTTTAAATCGTTGTTTGCAGTGTATCTAGGCAAGTTCAGGAATATTATGTGTCTGGGAGAGTCTCTCCTTATGTATTCAAATGGACCACAGAACTGCTGATAAATAAGTGATAATGGTGGCTTAGCTATACAGCATTATGTCTGGTACATGGGGCATAGATGGTATTCAAACACTTGTTTTCCATATATTATTGTTACCATCATTTTTGCAGTGTCTGAATATAATCTCATCAAAGACACTTTATTGAGGAAATCTCCATGCTTAGTCAAAGGATATTTCAACATGCATAGTGTACACGCAATTCACATTGGGTTAGTGAGGAGCCTATAGGGGACAGGCTTTTACAATTGTACACTTAAAAGGTAGACCACCTCCCAAATTAAAATCTTTTTTACATCATATCATACAACCTTGTGGATACTGAGTGTGCTTGGCATGGCCTTGGTGGTGTGCCTGCCATCTGGGGGGGGGAGCGGCATTGCCCTCCTGCTTGATCCCCACTGAGATTTTCACGTGGACTCACGGGTAGAGTTGAGCGAACACCTGGAAGTTCGGGTTCTGCTGGTCCGTCCGAACTTCGTGACAAAGTCCGGGTCCGGGTCCGGACGGAACCCGAACGATCGCACGGAGAGTCACCCCTAGTTCGTCCTCCCGTTACGGCGAGGGGGGGGGTCTACCGTCCGTGTGGTGGTTCCGGTACGGTTCGTGTGAGTCATAGGTGTTCCAACATACTATACTACATTTTTTCTAAAATTAAACCCTCCACCAGATGGAAAATTCACATGTTAACATTTTCGGACAGGGGATATCCGAGGAGTGATTGGGTTACACTTAACGCACATGTGATACGTACAACTTTATAGGAAACTGATTCGTACCTCTAAAGGAGTTATTTCACAGAAACTACTCTAATATAAGTCTGTGACGTTTTTACTACCATTG
>BLSH010441250.1:329554-368074 GCA_018402905.1 Glandirana rugosa
ACCCCAGTGGAGTGAATTATCACACTCTACTACTTAAACGTAAGGGTTTACACTAAAAATTATAGGGATCTCCCATTATGGGAATGTTTCTAGTTTTTAAGGAGTGAAGGAGTGACCTATGCCAAGTATGGAATTTTTCAATGCTTTTTTAAGAGCCTATTTACCCAATGATATTGGGTGGAAAATGTAGTAAGAAATGCCCATTCATACCAGTTGTTAGTTCTATTGGGTTTAGCCTGAGGGGTGAGGAGAGTCTGTTGTTCTAATTTTGACACTCTGTCAATCTCCTGTTTCAAACCTTCACGAGAGTAGTCCTTCTGAAGAAATCTATCCCTCAACATCCCAGCCTGCATCATGAAGTCTTCCTTTTTTAACAGTTGTGTCAAAGTCAGCGAAACTGTCCTTTAGGGATGGCTTTCAGCCATGTGGGGTGATGACAACTATCCTGAGGTATGAACCGTATCCAGTGAGGAAGTGAGGAATTTTTGATCTTTGTAAGGGTATTACCCTCTAGGGATATTAAAAATCACATTTGGGAATGCAAATTCATCATCTCACACTATTAAGTGAGGTGACCCCGCTTGTGATGTGATTAGAATCCAGAGCTGTTGGTGATCCCTAGGCTGGGTCAAGCTCTCTACTACTTATTTATTCCTCTATGCTGTAAGTGCATATTTTAGCCCAATAAATCCCTCATGTTTTGATATACTACGCAATGAGCCTTTTTCTCTGTACTTAATCCAATACATACATCGGGTGGAGGTGCAGAGTTAGCCCGGATCGAGGTGTACTGGGCTGGGAAACTGCTCTGCAGGCTGCCTGACCCATTGAATGTGGAGATCGAGACCTGAAAGTGTGTTGTTGGGACACTGAACTGGAGGCTGTTTAATCCATCCATTGCAGAGGTTGGAGTATACATTGGAAAAGGCTATACATTGATACCTGCTTACCTAATGCATATTATCATCTCTTTTAACATAGAGATCATGTGGATCTGGTAAGAGGCATATCTAATCTTCATATGGATTGCTGTTAAATGTTATCACTGGGAACGGTGCACAGTGTAACAAGTTGTTGGAATAAGATTTAAACACATATTGTGTATGGACGCACATGGACATTTGGTTTGTTGAACTTAATTTTATTTTTTGAAGTGGAAATCACATATTGAAACATTTAGGCCTAATACACACGGGCGTATATAAAAAAATAAACAAAACGTCGGGCCCGACGTCAAGGAAAAAAAGGCGACGTTTTTCGGCGTTATGTATTGACGTTTTTCGGCGTTAGTGAGCGTCGGCGTCAATAGGCGTTTTTTAAAACAAAATCATCCCTCTGCTATTTTTCAACCTAAAAACGTCGGCGTCAAAAAATGCCGGAAAACGCCGGTATAATAATAGGTGGCATATGGTGGCATATGTTGGCGTTTCTTGGCATATTGTGGCGTCGGCGTCAAAAAACGTCAAAATGTTACAGCCTCAGAACGCGATGGCCATGGGTTCTACTTTCTGCTCACTAACGCTGACGCCACCTACAGCTCAGAAACGCCGACATTTTTATGGGGCCATTCACTAACATGGAGAGCTGCAAAAAACGCCAGAAAACGCCGGCGTCAAAAAACGTCCGTGTGTATGAGGCCTAAATGTTAGATCACTATATAATTTGTTGATAATTTTTTACACAAAAGACACAAGAGAGCACAAATCTTTTATATTTTTCACCCATATTTCATTATTCCCATGTATTCATGGAGTAGTAAAAGTGCAGCAGTCTTTAATTTTATTATTTAGCACAGTAATTTTTTATATATAATGAATATACAAATGGCAATATGGAGTAATACAGAATAACTGAAGACAGGAAAAAGTCTCCGAAAAAGTCCTTGAGTCTATGCATAATCTTAATAGATACTGTATACCAGGGGTCCCAAACTAGCGGCCCTCCAGCTATTGCAAAATTACAAGTCCCATGAGTCCCATGAGTCCCATGAGGCATTGCAAGGCTGCCATTTACAAGCATGACTCCCACAGGCAGAGGTATGACGGGACTTGTAATTTCACAACAGCTGGAGAGCCACCAGTTTGAGACCCCTGCTGTATGTAATGGAAAACTGTTACCCGCAGGGCATCCACTGGAAAATGCATCCAACATCATGCCATTATGGACAACCTTTCCAATAGGAACACTTTCAGTAGAATGAGGAAGTGTTTGGACTATTAGAAATATTTTTATTGCTGTCCATGCCTTCCTGTGCTGGTGATGACCTCCCCCACATTTATTTTACCTGTATCACAGGAATTGTAAATAAGGGAAATTCACACCAGTGGGGTCATATAAAAAAAACTGTAATTCTTCCCTGCTACATTCAAAATAATTAAGACTTTATCCTGTCTTGAGACAGGCTGCTCAGCAAACATTTTAATATTTATACCATGTGGTGATATTTGGACAAGCTCCCCAAAACCACCTGGAAGCTTACTTTGCCTTCCCTTTATCATGTTGCCCCACAATCAATCATCAAGGAAGTTTTTTTTTCACGAGACGCAATGATGATTCAGTAACAATGTTAGCCATAATGACCAATCAGAATTTTTTTTTTAAGTCTAACACTAACTCTTCATAAAAACATTCCCTCTCCCCTCCTCCTACATATCCTGCCTATCCTGTGTAAAAAATATCTGTCCTGGTCTGGTCACATGATCTTGGAGCTCCAGTTCCCCTGTGTCAATGAGTGGCTGCTGCAGGGGAGATGAAGGAGCGCCGACAAGGGCTGGGCCATATGAGCCTATGGGTGACACCACTGCTCTTAGATTTCACATCTGTTGTCAAGCACTCCCTTACATAGGGGAGCTGGATAACATGGCAGGACTAGAATATAACAGGTAAGTACACAAATCTTTTCTACATTGGGTATGCTGGATAGGTGGGAGGAGGGTGGAGGGAACATTTTTAAAAATAGTTAGTATTAGGCTTTTCTTCCACTTTAGGCTCCATGCACACTGGACTTAGAAAAACGACAGTTCCCTTGGCAGAAAAAAATACTCATATACAGCATATTTTTGTACAGCGTTTAGGAGAGTTTAGCATTTTTTTCTGCCAGAAAGCTTCAATCAGAAACAAAAACCAGAAGGGTTTTTTTTCCTGCCTTTATATGTTGAGTTTAAAATATGTCTGTAATTGTCCTTATGTGCATGGACACAGGATAATTTTGAGCTGCTTCTACAGGCAAAACGCAAAACTAGAATGTGAAACCTGTTAGGTTGTTTTTGTCATCAGCTCCAGCTTTTTGCTAATGTCCTTTACTCCACTTTTTGTATCATCCCCAGTGTTTCATTTTAAAGCCCCGCAGGAGCTTATGTTTGCTAGTTCTTGTCTACACACCAAGCTTTGCCCATATCATTGCTGGGCAGAGCTTTCACAGCTAGACACATGCTTGCTTTTCATGTTCATCATCATGTTCACACCTGAGTACATCAGCAGTGCTATACAGAGCTTTTACCAATTTTTTTTACCTCTTTTCCTACAGTGACTCATTTTATAGCTTCAGCATATCTCAACTACCAGTAAAAAACTATATTACTATGCTGTGTTCATTTAGTTGTACAGAGAAAAATATGTGTGATGTTTGGTAAATACTTTCCTTTGTGAAATTATTTTCTGTGCATGTTGAAGCCTTGGCATTTACTGATCTCCATTTAGGCCATGCAAATGAAGTATTTTCCAGTATTTCAGACAATTGTATTTCTTCTCTGCAGGGAAAAAATCAAAAGCAAAGCTGCTATTATTCTTTTGCTGGACAAACACTATTGGTCATATGTTTTGGTAGTTTACTGTTGCAGTTAAATGTTTCATATTCTTCCACATGTTACTTCACAAGAAAAAGTTACATAGTTACATGGTTACATAGTTGGTAACGTTGAAAAAAGACACAAGTCCTTCAAGTCCAACCTAGGTGTGTGCTTTTACGTCAGTATTACATTGCATACCTCTCAATGGTGTGGTCCCTTAGGTGCCCATCTAATAGTTTTTTGAAATTATCTATGCTCCCAGCTGAAACCACTGCTTGTGGAAGAGAATTCCGCATCCTCAATGCTCTTACCATAAAGAACCATCTACGCATTTTGAGGTTAAAACGCTTTTCTTCTAATTTTAGTGAATGGCCGTGTGTCTTTTTGTACTCTCTTGCGCAGACAAGTTTTGTCCCAATTGTGGTCTCACCATTACTGTATTTGTACATTGAAATCATATCCTCTCTCAAGCGTCTCTTCCACAGAGAGAATAAGTTCAGTGCTCGTAATATTTCCTCATAACTAAGGTCCTCCAGTCCCTTAATTAGCTTTGTTGCCCTTTTCTGAACCCTTTCCAGTTCCAGCTCATCCTTCCTGAGGACTGGTGCCCAGAACTGGATGGCATACTCCAGGTGTGGCCTCACCAGAGTCTTGTAGAATGGGAGAATTATTTATTTATCTCTTAAGTTAATCCCCTTCTTGATGCATGCCAATATTTTGTTGGCTTTGCTTGCAGCAGCTTGGCATTGCATGCCATTGCTGAGCCTATCATCTACTAGGACCCCCAGGTCCTTTTCCATCCTAGATTCCCCCAGAGGTTCTCCACCTGTGATCAGATTGCATTCATATTTTTGGCACCCAAATGTGTTATTTTACATTTTTCTACATCAAATCTCATTTGCCATGTACTTGCCCACCCCATTCATTTGTTCAGATGTTCTTGTAAGGTTTCCACATCCTGCGTAAAAATGATTGCCCTGCTTAGCTTGGTATCATCCACAAATCCCATCCTTTAGATCGTTTATGAATAAATTAAATAGGATTGGTCCCAGGACAGAACCTTGGGGAATTCCTCTTTCCACATCGGACCATTCTGAGTACTCCCCATTTATCCCCACCCTCTGGATTCACCCCTGTAGCCAGTTTCCAATCCATGTACTCACCCTTTGATCCATGCTGACAGATCTTAATTTGTGCAGTAAGCATTTATGGGGAACTATATCAAATGCCTTTACAAAATCTCAATACACCACGTCTACAGGCCTTCCTTTATCTAGATGGCAGCTCACCTCCTCATAGAAGGTTAGTAGATTGGTTTGGCAAGAACAATTCTTCATGAAACCGTGCTGATTCCCGCTAATGATGCAGTTTTCATTATAAAAATCTTGTAAGTTAATTAGCACATGTATCTTTTAACATTATAAAAAAATACCAATCTACCACTGCTGTTGGGCATATAGTATTGGGCATTCAGGCTTGCTCCTCAAACTACCACACCATGTGGAAACTCTGGAGTCTTTCTGTATAAAGAGCTCTACTCTAGGGATGATCTTTCTCCTATGGGCCGGTGAGACTATACCTCACTGGATATTGAGGTACATCTCTGGATACTGCGTGATCTAGTTATAATGAAATGAAAAATATATTAATTGAAACCTTCCGGAAAAAGAATCCACTTTTGTGATCATGTATATTTAAGAGGTCCTGAAGAAGCTGTCATTTCCGTGAAATGCGTTGACCCTAGTTCCTCATCTCGACATACAGCCAAACATGTTTGTAGTGGATGATGTTTTGCCGCTATCAGTTTGCAAGCCGTTTCAATTTAAAACATGTTTTTAAATATTTTATTGTTTAAAATAAAGATTTTGTACATATTTTTTCTTACATAAATGTACTGTACCTGTGTGATCACTGGAGGGGTATTTAAAATTCTACTACCTACCTTTTGATGCAATATATTTACTATAGGGATGATACCTTCCACTGGCACATTTTTCTAGTTGATTACCTACCCTAATATACCCAACAACCACACAAAGAAATTATTTGATGCCACCTACATAACGTTTCTTTATTTCTGAGAGTAGAAACATAGAACGACGGCAGAAAAAGACTGAGTAGTCTATCGAGTCTGCCCCTTTTTATTTTTTTATTTTTTTCACGTTAACCTTGTTGTCTGACTATAGATTTATGTTTATCCCAAGCATGTTTGAAGCCATTTACTGTTGACTGTCTCACAACCTCTGTTGGTAGTTTATTCCAATCATCAACCACCCTTTCAGTAAAATAATACTTTCTAAGATTAGTTTTGAACTTCCCTCCAGTTAGTTTGAGGTCATGTCCCCGTATTTTTGATTTTTGTTTCATATTGAAAAGACTATATAAGCGAGATTAGGATGGATATGGCGCTGCTCTTTCTTGTAAATGTTATGAATTTATAATTTGTAGAAAATTTCCAGCGTGCTGGTAATTATAATTAAAAATGTTGTTGGTGGGTCTTAATGGTGTACATAAAGGAGAATATAACTTTCTATTTGCTGTATAATAAGATAATCAACAATGAAGCAAGTATGGGATGTCAGACAATGAAATCACATTAGTAAGCGTGCGACGGCAAAATATGGGGTGGCAATTATACACATGCAGGATATATACATACACTGAAATGACTTTGGGACAAATATCTCTTGCACCCCGGTGATGCAGTATATGAATTGATATGCAATCTTTAAGGTGCTAAGTGCTTAAATGTGCCATTTAAAGGGGGGGGAAAGTCCAGGGATTCCAAACAGTTCAAGATTCTCTGATCCGAAAATAAGGTGACTTAGTGCAAGACTCTTCCAGTGAATATTTTATGCAAACTTGTGATGTCTTCAAGTGGTGCGCCGAGTGGTCCTTTAAAATAAAGAGTGTGCCTGCTTACCAGAGAAACGTTCCCCACTCAAGGGGTCCACGTTTTGGAAGGAGTGCACAGCTTCCGCTGTGCTCACGGGGTATGGTGCTCCTTGGTCTCCACGGTCCACAGGGCTCTTTATCCTTTTCCTCGCCATCTCCCACGGGTTATATCATGTGGAAGCAAAAAAGACTAGATCTTGTGCAAATAACGTTTGGTTTATTGATACTAAAAAGTTGTTAAAAGCATCCAATCTTAAAAACATCCAGTTTAAAAACGATCATACAGCTGAGTCTCTGTAAGCAAAGAGACCTCGTGTCTCCTGCGTTCCTTTCTATATTGAAAAGACTGCCCTCCTGAACCTTACAGGCGGTCCCCTACTTACAAACATCCGACTACAAACGACTCCTACTTACAGAGGGAGACAACAGGAAGTGAGAGGAAATCTCCCCCTAGGAAGGGAAATTCACTCCTGTAAGAGTTATTATGGGAAAAAGGTGTCTCCACTGAAGCTTTATCACCAATTCTTGTTTCCACAACAACCCAAAATTTTCAAAATCCAATTATCATTGGGACAGAAAGTGAGGTGATATCTTCTGAACAGAAACATAGACAGCAAAACAAACATTATAGGTTAACCCTTCCCTATGCTACCCAAAAAGCTTAAAAATATTTTTTTTGGCTGAAGCTACACTTAAAAAATGTACCTGTTCGGACTTACAAATTCAACTTAAGAACACACCTACAGTCCCTATCTTGTTTGTAACCCAGGGACCGCCTGTATTCACCCCCTTGATGTATTTAAAGTTTTCAATCATGTCTTCCCTCTCCCTTCTTTCCTCCAGACTGTACATATTGAGTTCCTGAAGTCGCTCTTGATATGTTTTATCTCCCAGACCTTTCACTATTTTTGTATTACAGTATTCTAAGTGAGGTCTCACTAAAGATCTATATAGAGGAATCAGAACCTCCTTCCTCCTGCTGGTGATCCCTCTACTGATACATCCCAGAATTCTATTTGCTTTTCCCACTGCCTGGTCACACTGTTTGCTCATTTTGCAATCATCTGAAATAAGCACCCCCAAATCTTTTTTTTCTGTAGTGCTGGCTAACACTGTGCCCCCAATGCTGTACTCTCTAAGGGGATTCTTTTTCCCTAGATGTAAATTACTTGAAAGTACTTTCGGCTAAGCTAAGTAAAGTGCTTCTTTTCACATCTATTAAGTAAATGTAGAGAAAAATAACTATTATTCTTGTTGTTTCTCAATTAATCTGGCAATCTCTAATTTAGGTTGTCAAGTTGAATGAAAAATAGTTTTATAAGTGGCTTTTGGGTAGCAGCCAACCAGTTGAAAAAAAAAAAATGTAGAAATTATTTTACAGTATTTTCAATGTCATTTCATCACAAAATGAACTTCAAACTCAAATCAGAGGCAAAAGCAAAAACAGCTCCAGCAGCAAGAAATGTCTGCAGTTCTTTAATTGTCACAACATAGTACCAATAGACCATTTTTTCCCAGCCAAATAGTTGACACTGTTGATTGAACTGGTTGTTTGCTTTCACAATTGAAGCAGATTGCTGAATCTCAAACTATGGCTTTGAGCCAGGGCGCTAGGCAGTCCTACTGCTATTCCAAGCAGCCTTGATCTGAGTACAACTATATCCTCATTTTAGTGCCCACCAGTACCTAATCATCTAAAAAGCACCGGTGGGTGAAGTAAAAGGTATCCTCCAAATACAAGAGTTGTTTTTGAGGAGACAGAGAACAAGTGTGAAAAGTCTTATTATTTAAAAATGTGATACATGGTTATGCCTTTCTGCAGTGCACAGTGTTGTGCAGTATACAGTTGTGTTCATAAGTTTACATACCCTGGCAGAATTTATGATTTCTTGGCCATTTTTCAGAGAATATGAATGAGAACACAAAAACATTTCTTTCACTCATGGTTAGTGTTTGGCTGCAGCCATTTATTATCAATCAACTGTGTTTACTCTTTTTAAATCATAATGGCAACAGAAACTACCCAAATGACCCTGATCAAAAGTTTACATACCCCAGTTCTTCATACCGTGTATTGCCCCCTTTAACATCAACGACAGCCTGAAGTATTTTGTGGTATTTGTGGATGAGGCTCTTTATCTTCTCAGATGGTAAAGCTGTCCATTCCTCTTGGCAAAAACTCTCCAGTTCCTGGAAATTCTTGGGCTGTCTTGCATGAACTGCCCGTTTGGGATCTCCCCAGAGTGGCTCAATTATATTGAGGTCAGGAGACTGAGATGGCCAACCAAGAACCTTCACTTTATTCTGCTGTAGCCAATGACAGGTTGACTTGGCCTTGTGTTTTGTATCATTGTCATGTTGGAATGTCCAAGTACATCCCATGCGCAGCTTCCTGGCTGATGAATGCAAATGTTCCTCGAGTATTTTTTGATAACATACTGCATTCATCTTGCCTCAAATTTTGACCACATTTCCAATTCACAGACCCGCAGGGGGGTTACAGAACCAGGCCAGACGTCGTTGCAGGAAGGGATGTTATGCCCCAGCGGTATTGTGTCACATCACCCTTGCTCCAGAAAAGTCCAGTGATTGGCAATCATTGGAGGGGGGTGGCAAATGGGGCGTGGCTTTAACTAGACTACGGAAGATACAATAACTGTGCGTGATGACAAAGGACATAAACTGACCACACTAGCATGGATCAGATTCCATGCTAGCGTGTCAGTTTGTTAACAGGATGACAGGAACTGGCAGGATCAACCAGGTAATCAAGAATAACTGCTAGCAGAATTAATATAATGTTAGCATTAAACGAATAGCAATACATTAAGGAGGCAGATCCATGATCTTTTATTTTTCCAACTTGCCAACAGTCAACAAAAGTTGTAATACCAGTTATCTGGTAGGCTAATCCTTAAGAATGAGTTAACAACTTGCCGATCGCCTAACTGTAAATATACGTCATTACTTTGAGGTTAAATACTGGGGTTATGGCAGCAGCTAGCTGCCATAACCCCAGCATCTTTATTTACAGCTAGCGGCTGGCTTTCATATAAAAGTGGTCTCAGCGGTGGATCACTTTTATAGGCAGCAGGAGAGGTGCCCCCCCACCACTTCCCAGAGTCTACTGAGTTTACTAGAGCCGTCAGTAAACCCGCAAGCCATTTGGTCAGATCGGTGGTTGGACAGGAAGCCGAGTGAGGGCAAGATAGCCCCCACTGGGCTCTATGCCCTTGGAGGACCAGAGCAATGTCTGACATCACTTCCGCCTTTTGGCCTAAAGGGAATTTTTTTGCCTTCTTAAAGTCAAAATGGCATTTTTTTGTGCTTTTAAAGGTGAATGAGATATCTGGGGTCTTTTGGAACCCTGATCTTTCAATAAACAGCACCTGCCATGCTTATTTCTATTACAAGGGATGTTTGCATTCCTTCTAATAGGAATAAAAGTGACAAAAAAATATAGGGACAGTGTACAAATAAAAAATAAAAAGTATAATAAATTAGAATTTTTTTTTAAAGCACTCCATCCCTCCGAGCTTGCGTGCAGAAGCGAACGTATATGTAAACAGTGTTCAAACCACACATGTGAGGTATTGCCTTGATCGCTAGAGTGAGAGCAATAATTCTAGTGCAAGACCTCCTCTGTAACTCTAAACAGGTAACCTGCAAAGAAATTTAAAATGTCGCCTATGGAGATTTGTAGTTTGTCACAATTTTAAAGCATGACGTGTTAGGTATCTATTTACTCGGTGTAACATCATCTTTATACAAAAAAATGGGCTAACTTTACTGTTTTGCCTTTTTTTAATTCATCAAAGTATATTTTTTTCCAAAACAATTGCATTTGAAAGACCGCTGCGCAAATACAATGTGACATAAAATATTGTAATGGCCCGCCATTTTATTCTGTAGGGTCTCTGCTAAAAAAACTATATATAATGTTTGGGGGTAATCAAAAAATACTGCTTTTAACTTGTAAGCAACAAATGTCAGAAAAAGGCCTGGTCTTAAAAAATAGTTAAATATTAGAAAATAAAAAGAGCCAAAATTGTACACTGGACTGTTTGGGGTTGCTTGCAATTGTATATTTATTCTGTCTGCCTTTGAAAATAGCTGTACACGCAAATTGAAATGGCATATTGACATAGTTTACACTGTGTTTTGTAAAGTGGTGTGCAACTCATTCATTTAGCAGACTACATTTACAGTACATTAGACTGTTACATATTACTAGTGCAGGATACTGTATTTACAGAGTACAAAATGTCCTAGTTTCTTTTCTAGTCATTGTTCTCTTGAATAAATCAGAATGTGAGACCTGTAGGTTAAAGTCTTGCATTTTATTGATGGAATTTTAAATTAAAACACTTCATTTAATCCTTCAACATCTTGTCATAGTGACAAGAGACCTGCTGTATGGCCCTTGGCTCCTATATAGCCTTTCCAATGTCACATCCAATTATCCAGTCAACCTAACAGATACATTGCACAAAGGGAGCAACTTTTTTTTAGGTTCATTGTGGAGCAAAGCAAAGCTTCCTTCGTTTTGTTTTGCATCATGCCTGATTTGATTCTGAGATTTGCGTCACAATATGTAACAACTTGTCATTGGTTTTGCTAAGCTACCCTTTACAGAAATCTAGAATAATAGTACTTTAAGCCAGTCTCAGTCTTAAAGTGTTTGCTACCCCAACACTTCATATTCCTGATATATCCCTGCTGTACCATGTACTTGTGTTAGAAAATCTCCTGTTCTCTTTGTATTGCTTCCTTTTTGTGAAATCCCTGGTGTTCCTGTTAGTCCCTCTGCTTTTTTATGAAAAACTGACCAAACTGAGAAGGAGGGAACACTGTGATCAGTTCTCTAGCTGTGCTGTGAACCCAGTGTTCTCTCTTCCAATGATCAGACGTGTCATGAAATGCCCCCGCTACACTGTCTGTGTTACTTTTTTTATTTGCACTAACATACAATTTTTCAGGACAAGCTTTCGGGGTGTGTGCCCTTCTTCAAAGTCCAAGCAGTACTGATTCACAAATGTTTTAGCAGAATGTTAGAAAAAAAACACAATCTCTGAGGGAAAGGAAAGAGAAAAAAGAAAAACAAACATACACACAAACCAATGTACATGGCAATGGTAATAAAACTGTTAGTGAGAAAAGACAGAAGGAGAGCTATAGACTGGGGGGGGGGGGGGTGATAGTCACAGAGGGGGTCATAAAACTGTAGTATAATGAGTAAGGAAACCCATATCTACATTCAGGCCGTTATTTTTTGTGTCACAAAGTAGTATCATTCTTAGTTCAAAAGTTTTCCTTTCCTGGATAGTTGTGAAATTCCCTTTAAGAACTAAGACATTGAGGTCTTCTATAGTGTGGTTGTGTTGTGAGAAGTGATGTCCCACAGGTGTGCAGAAACTGTCTTCTTTATGCTCCTTGATCATGTGTCTGTGCAAATTCATCCTCGCTTGCAACTTCTGTCCTGTTTCACCAACATAAGATCCTTTGCTACACCTTTTGCATTGGATGAGGTACACAACATTACTAGAGGTACAGCTGTATGATCCCATGATATTGAAGGTTCCATTTGTGTGTGTGACACTTCTAGATTGAATGATCTGGTTGCACAGTTTGCAACATTTTTTATTGCAGGGTTTGCTTTCATTAATTGTGACTTCATAATCAGAGGGAAGTTTCCTGCTGATTAGTTTATGTCTGAGGTTGGGTGGTTGTCTGAAAGTCAATATTGGGGGTCGTTGGAATATGTCTTTCACAGTTTTATCCTCTGTTATAATGGGTTGTAAATAGTGTTGAGCGAACCCGGACTGTAAAGTTCAGGTCCGTACCGAACTTTTGGGTGTCCGGGACCCGGACCCGAACCCGGACTTTTAAAAAAAAGTCCGGGTTCGGGTCCAGGGTTCTGGTATTTTATTACATGTGTTGAGAAGCTGCCAAGGGCAGCCAATCAACAAGTGTTTCACTGGTTTGCCCTTAGAAGCCATCACAGCCATGCCTACTAATGGCATGGCTGTGATTGGCCAGTTCATCATGTGACACAGCCTCTATATGGGGCTGGAGTCACCGTGCTGCATGTCATATGCTCTCTGGATAGTTTAGGGAGAGGATGCTGCTGGCTCTGTTAAGGACAGATTGCAGAACATCTCATCCTGCATTACTGAGGACTAGGGAGAGATACTAGTACTGCTGCTTTGAGGGAGGGAAAGATACTAGTGCTGGTGCTTTGAGAGACAGATTTCACACCTCATCCTGCTGCACAGAACAATCTGACTGGACTAGGGAGAGATACTAGTACTGCTGCTTTGAGAGACAGATTTCATTCCTCATCCTGCTGCACAGAACTATCTGATTGTGGACTAGGGAGAGATACTAGTACTGGTGCTTTGAAGGAGGGAGAGATACTAGTACTGGTGCTTTGAGAGACAGATTTCACACTTCACCCTGCTGCACAGAACGATCCGACTGGACTAGAGAGAGATACTAGTACTGGTGCTTTGATAGACAGATTTCACACCTCATCCTGCTGCACAGAACGATCTGACTGGACTAGGGAGAGATACTAGTACTGGTGCTTTGAGGGAGGAACAGATACTAGTGCTGGTGCTTTGAGGGAGGGAGAGATACTAGTACTGGTGCTTTGAGAGACAGATTTCACACCTCATCCTGCTGCACAGAACGATCTGACTGGACTAGGAAGAGTCTGTTGCTTTAAGGGAAAGATTATTCTTCTAAAATCATCTCCAAGTTGTACAGGGAAAGGTTCCAGCTGTTGCTTTAAGGGAAAGATTAGTGTTCTAAAATCATCATCAAAGTGTGTGTGAAAACCCCTATATCAGCCACAAGGAAGCCATATTAGTGATCTAAAATCATCTTCAAACTGTGTGAAAAAAGGATAAATGAGCCGGGAGAACCCATATCACTGTTCTACAATCATCTGCAAACTGTGTGTTAAACTTTAACTAAAACCGGGAGAACCCATACTACTGTTCTACAATCATCTGCAAACTGTGTGTTAAACTTTAACTAAAACCGGGAGAACCCATACTACTGTTCTACAATCATCTGTAAACTGTGTGTTAAACTTAAACTACCGTTAATTAATACTTTTCAGACACAGTTTGAAGATGGTCCACATCCACCTCCATTTTTGATTTTTTTTTTTAAATGCTTTTAGTTATTTCCCTGTCCCCATTTCTTTGTAGGGCAACCGTCCCACCCTTAGCCCCATTTTCCTTCCTTTTGCAGACCTCTAGGACTTTTTTACAGCCATTTTTGTGCCTAAAAGTTCAACGGGGTTTGGGGTCCGGGACAAAGTTCGGGTTCTGTCCGGACCTGAACCCGGACTTTGTCCCGAAGTTCGGCCGAACCAGCAGAACTCGAACTTCCAGAAGTTCGCTCAACTCTAGTTGTAAATCTTTGATTTTATTTTTTATCCCTTCTAGTGTTGGGCTGTATGTGGTGACTAGAGGTACAGGGTTATTTGTTCTTTTCTCTTTGTATTGAAGGAGATTTTCTCTTTGGGTTTTCAAGGCCATGTTTATGCTGTTGTTGATGGTTTTGTCTTTGTAACCTTTCTTATGGAAGGAGTCTCCAGTGTTCTGAGATGTTTATCTCTGTCTTCTGGGTCTGAACATACTCTGTGGTATCTGATGGCCTCGCTGTGTATAATGGCCTGTTTAGCATGTTGGGGGTGAAAACTGGAACTATGGAGATAGCTGCATCGGTCAGTCGGTTTTCTGTATATACTGTATAGAAGTGTGAAGCTTGTCATCCCTGTTGTATATTGTAGTGTCTAGTAAGTTGACATGTGTTTTAGAATAATCCATTTTTAGTTTGATAGATGGGTGAAAGGTGTTGATCAATGAGAAAAACTGTTTTAGATTTTCTTAACCTTCAGTCCATATGAGGAATATATCATCAATATAGCAATAATATCTGTATGGCTTTTGTTGTGTGCTGTTCAGAAATTTGTCCTCCAGGTCAGCCATAAATAAGTTTGCATATTGGGGTGTAATTTTACTTCCCATAGCTGTATCCATACACTGGAGATAGATGGCATTGTTAAAAGTGAAGTAGTTGTGTGTAAGAATGCATTTGATGAGCTGTGTAACATCCTCAGCAGTGTATTTGTCATTTGGTGAGGATGATAAGAATCTGTGACATGCAGACAACCCACCCTTGTGAGGCATGTTACTGTACAGAGGTCCCACATCTATAGTGAGTAGAAGTGTATTTGGGGGTAATTGTTGTATATTGTTGAGCTTGTTCATAAAATCAGTTGTGTCTTGCAGGAAACATGCCATGTTCATGACTAACGGTTTTAGCATATTTTCTACAAGGCCTGAGATATGTTCAGTAAGTGTATTCATACCTGTTATGATGGGTCTGCCTGGATTTCCTGGCTTGTGAATCTTGGGCAGTATGTAGAAGTCTCCAATTTCTAGATTATCTGGAATCGCGCTGATAAGTTCTGAATGTAGGTGGCTTGGCATTGTTGTAATGAGACCTTTTAATTGCTTAGTAAAATCCTGGGTCTGATCATAATCCAATTTTTTGTAGTATTTGCCAGCTGCCTCTGGCCCTCTTGTATATATTTGTCTGTATCCTTCACAATGACTGCTCCCCCTTTATCTGCTGGTTTGATGGTAATGGCCTGCTTATTGCACAGATCGTGTACAGCTCTTCACTCCAGTGGTGAAAGGTTGTATAAAATTTTCTTTTGCTGGGTGGATATCAGGGATGTGACTCGCAGCCTGAAACTGACAATATAGGTATCCAGTTTAGGGTTGCATCCTTGTGGAGGTGTGAAGTTGCTGTTCTTTTTCTTTTTGTCGCCTCCTATTGTCCTAAGATTCCTTTCATTACTGTGGAAATATTCTTTGAGCCTCTATATCTGACTATACCTGTAAATTATCCAATTTGGTGGTTGGGAGGAATGTGAGACCTTTGGAGAGGACTATCATTTCTGGTGCGGAAAGTTATGATTTGACATATTGATGATTCCAAGTTTCTCTGTTATATCCACAATTTTAGTCAGGTCAGCATTTACACAGGGGATACCTTGGGATTCTGGATCTGGTTCCAAGTCGCTGATAGCAGGAGTTATAGAAGTTGTGTTTGCTTTATGTTGTTTGGGTTGGATCCAAAAGGTCTACTCTTGGCGTAGCTTTTGGAGTTTTTTCCGCTTCCTGTTCATAGCAAGTTTTTGCAGTTGTCTTTGTAAGGTTTCAGTTTCATTCTTAATTTGGTTGATGCTTGTAGGGTTCAATGATGTTGAGGTTTCAAACACCGACTGCTTTTGTTTCCTGATTGTTTCCCTTTTAACATACAGTTTATGAATGAGGTTGTTCCTTAACCTTTTGCTGGTACGTCGGCAGAGTCCTCCTGCATAGGGAGAGTTCAGTGTATTTGCACAAGGATTTTTAATCCGGAGACCTTGTGGTATGAGATTCCTTTTTTTGCATCTTGAGAGAGAGAATATGTCACCTCTGATCTGTGTTTCCTTTGTGATCACTTATAAAAAAGGGAAAAAAGGTATTTATAATGTTTTTTATATCTATACAAAAATGTTGTGCATTTCATTTCTATTTTAAACTGAATGGGTTGTTTTACAAGGTGATTGTTTACAATCACTTTAAAGCGGTGTTCCACCCAAAAGCGGAACTTCCGCTTTAAGGGGAGGTGACCCCCTGAGATGCCAAAATTGGCATGTCATTTTTTGGGGGGCAGCTGGGACGCTGTTTTGTTCCTGCACTTCCTGTCCTGGGGTCGCAGAGCCGGAAGTTCACCTTCCTCCCCCTCCCACGTCACAGGTCCCAGAAGATACGCCGACCATTCACAAAGCACAGCGCGACTCGCCCATGTGCAGTGCACACCCGGCTTTGAAGCCAAAGCCGGGCGCCCACACTTTTGATACCGGCACCATCAAGGGTAAGGGGAGAAGAGCGAGCCTTCGGGTGACCGCATTGCTGGAGACTGGGCAGGTAAGTGTTCGATTGTTATAAATCAGCAGCTACACTTTTTGTAGCTGCTGACTTTTAACTGGGTAGAACTCCGCTTTAACCACTTGCTGACCACCCTATGGCAGTTTTACTGCTACAGAGTGGCTGATGTGCGCAGGATCACTTATATATACTGTGACAGTGCGGTACCCTGTCACAGTGTTTGGTCCCCAGGATTATCAACCAGGCAGGTTGGCAGGCTCCAGGATGATTTGACATGGAAGAATCGCTTTTGGGCAGTTTCTTCCAGGGTTGGTAGATCCAGTTGGGAGCCTGGGGTTTGGAGATTTCTGAGTGATCTGGGAGGAAAGAAATCTCCAATCCTGGGGCCAGGATTTATGGATAGCCAACACACTGATTGTCCAGGTGTGTGTGGGACTGATAGGGGAGTCAGGACTATGATTCTGGGCTCCTCCCTCCCGAGGAGTCCAGGCTGCAAGGGAGTAGCCAGAGAGTGCAGGCGTGGACTGGGAAAAGCCAGAGACCCAAGTCTGAGGGTCAGAGCAACAAGGAGCTGTTGTCTAGATCGACAGTGCTGACAAGGGAATGGTCTGCAGGAGACAGACAAGAGCCTGAAGTGGAAGGCCTGAGAAGCACTGTGGTATGTGTACGCCAGGAGGCTGAAATTATCAGTATTTTACATGGATGATGAAAACCCCCTGCGAGGGAAACCCTTTGATTATTGTTGTTTGAACTTTCTTTTAATAAACATGGGCTACCATGCCCTCAAACAGAGATCCAGGCTGTCATGAACTCACTCCAAGCACATCTACCACGAGAGCTAAACACCCCCATGCCACAATACGTTATGCGCCTGCAGGGGACACTTATGTCGCCAGCGGGCTGCTTTTCCTGTGGTTATTTACAGCAGAAGCTGATCTGCGGGTGCTGAGCACTAGATGTCAGACGGAAGCCGCCGATCATGGGGCAGAGACTCAGAATGGATCATTACCTATGTAAACAATGCAGAGTTCCATTCTGACAGGGGGAAAGGGATGGATTCTGCATTATTGCACTTCTCCTAGTAAAAGCAGCACACATAGTAAACACAAACACTGGCTAGGCACACATTTAACCCTTTGATTGCCCTAGATCACAGGTGTCAAACTGGTGGCCCTCCAGCTGTTGCGGAACTACAAATCCCATGAAGCATTGCAAGGCTGACAATTACAAGCATGACTCCCACAGGCAGAGGCATGATGGGACTTGTAGTTTCGCAACAGCTGGAGGGCCACTAGTTTAACACCCCTGCCCTAGATGATTAACCCCTTCCTAGTCAGTGTCATTAGTTCAGTGATAGTCCATTTTTAGCACTGATCACTGTATTAGTGTCACTGGGCCCCACAATGTGTCAAAAGTGTCAGTCCCGCTAAAAAAACAATTCAGCCACCACATTTAATGACTAGTAAATTGGAATATATTACATTTGTGTTCTTGGGTTTAGAAACACTTAAGATATGTCACATTGTCATGTTTTTGGTTTTGTCTTCTTGAAATCTGAGGATTAAAATTCTTCACTCTGGATCAAGGCTAGACTAATACTAAATAAAATACCTTATCCTGAGTTATTTGCATAATGTTTGATGTGGTCAGTTCTGTTTTACATTAATTCTACTTTGGCTTTAGGAAAGCTTTTGAATGATGGGAAATGAGATTGTGTATGTAAAACTTGAAAGTTGAAATTTCCCATTACTGACATCATTTCAGTTTTGTCCAACATCTAAAGTATAAAAATACTTTCATATGAAATTAGATTTTCTAAAATGTAAGACTCCAGTTTAGTTTATCCTCTGTTTTCCAAATAAATGGAAATAAAATGACAAACCTTGTATCAAATACTGTATATACAGTATATACATGACCTCTACTTATAGTGATTTTAATAGGTTTAAATATTTCTTGACATGTTTCTATTTGCCTAGAAGCTAAAATGTGCTAGAAAAAATGTGCTAGAATGTGCAAAAATAAAAATTCATTGTTGCTCATAGCAACCAATTCAAATAATTGCCTTATTTTTCAAATTTGAACTGCAAAAAATGACAGTTGGTTGCTGACTAGTTGCTATAGGCACCAAAAATCATGTATTTCATGCATGGAGAGCTTTTTAGTGGTAATTTAATGTGTTCGCCTAAGGTTGCCATTTTTTTGTCAGGGATAGACCCTCTTTTGAGAGATCTGTTCCTGGGAAAGAAATGTCCCAAGCAATGCCCTAAGCAGAGCCACATTGGTCCCCAAAGAGAAGAGTGTCCCGTGCAGCAGCAGTGAGTATGGAGCAAGCACAGGAAAGTATGTACTGACACTAAACACACTGGCTTTATTCATTCACAGGCAGAAAGGGTCTTAACTGTCTTTGTGCTGTAGCTTCTAAGCTGTGTTTGAGTTCCAGTGCCCTTTATGCATTTTTGACGCCTATATTTATGCTCAGTTGGAACATTGAAAGTGTTTGTAAACCTCTGAATTTTTTAAAATAAAAATAACGAGCATGCCTATACTTACCTGCTCTGTGCAATCGTTTTGCACAGAGCAGCCCTGATCCACTTCTTCTGGGGTCCTCTGTCTGCACTTCCGGCTTCACCACTTCATCAGGTGCCCCCACGGAAAGCTGCTTTCCATGGGAGCACCCATGCAAGCTTGCGCTATTGACACAGACAGCGGGACTCGGCCCCATCCTCTGCTGCTGTGTCACAGGATTTGATTGACAGCAGCGGGAGCCAATGGCTCCTGCTGCTATTGATCTGTACAATGAGGAGTCAGACAGTGGCTGGAGCTGCTGTGCTCATGCACATCGCTGAATCGGATCAGGCTAGGGTAAGAAAGAGGGGGGTCTGTGGGGAGCTATACCACAAAAGGTTTTCACCTTAATGCATAGAATGCATTAAAGTGTAAGTCCAGCCTAACACTAAAATCACTGCATCTACAGACATTCACAATCTAACACTAACATGGCTGGGAAATTAATGGGAAGTGACGTCACCCATAGACTTACTAGGGGGCTTTCGTTGTCAGCTGTGTCATCTGCACCCGCCTACAGAGTGAAGCCGCAGATGGCAGCTCAGTGTGGGATTGGGTCGGATCGGCTTGAGAAAAGGTATGTATACTGATTTCTTCTTTATAGGTCTAGATAGGTTAGTGTTAGATTGTGGATGCCTGTAGATGCAGAGATTTTAGTGTTAGCATGGACTACTTTAAGGTGAAAAACCTTGAGACCTTTCAACTACTTTAAGTCACCTATATACTGTATGCATTATAATTATAAGTATCTTCTCTGTGTGATACAGTATGTTCCATGTTGCTTTGTGTATATCTAGTCCTTCTTTATAATACATGGAACATTTTCAGAAGTTTTTTGGGCATCCACCAGCAGGGCTTTTTTTCAGCAGGAACACAAGGAACTCAGTTCCGGCACCTCCAGCGCTGAATGTATTTTATGGTAAGGAGTGCTGGGGTGTGCTGAAGGGTCTAGTGATGCTGCCTGCTGGGGGATTTATTGTCACTGGTAGGGATCTATTTTTAAGTGGGAATCTATTGTTACTGGCAGGGGGTCCTGTGTTGCTGGTGGGTCAATTGTTCCTGGGAGGGATCTACTATTGAGAGAGAGGTATATTACTGATGACTGCTGGAGGGTCTATTGATGCTGGCTGCTGGGGGATCTGTTGTTGCTGCCGTGGGGGGGGGGGTCTATTGTTGCTGGGGAGCATTGTTGCTGGGAGTCCATTGTTGCTGGTGGTATCTATTGCTCTGTGGGAGATCTATTGTTGCTATGGGGTCCATTATTGCTGGGGTGGGATCTATCAAATTCCATACAAATTACTTAGTAGCACAAAATGATACTTGGTTCTGTATTCTCCAAAAGGGACAGTACAGGGAGGTGGGTATAGGGTGAAACCAAGAGCCAGTGCTCAGAGGTGGGTTGTGGGCAGAGACGAAGTATGACAGAGTTCCTGCTGTTTGAGCGGTGCAGTGGAAGTGTGTTAGGAGATACAGTGATCCCCTTGCAAAAGCGAGTACTGTATGAGCGCATTTAGACCATCCATTATAGGAGGTCTTACCATCTGCTAAGGTGAACTTATATTCACAAGTAATGTTTTGGGTGAAAGCTTTTTGGTGCTGCTTAGCTCTATAGGGGACCTGTCACGTGTGTATTTGGACTTATTTTTTCCCAAATCTATTAAGGTGGACAGTTGCACTTTTTTTCTTATTGTTGCACAGTATATGGACTTTGGTTTGATTCATCTATTGACTTGCACAGCAGTTGAAGAGCTTTTGTTGTATTTATTTATCTATTATAATTTTCTGGATAACTTGCTAAAATGTTTTTTCACATTGGATTAAATGGAAATCAAATTATTTTGGTCATGTCTGATTAGCGCTGCACTTTCTTTATAAGTTATTGAATGTCTGCTTTTTTCACAAAAGTCTGTGACTAATTGTTTGATGGCATGTTAAAAAAAGGGGTGTGATGTTAAGGTTTTGGCTGTCAATGGGGTCATGGTTTAGTGTCTGGTTAAAAGTGGGCACGGTCAGTAGGGTGTCTTTGGATTGCATTTTTAAAATCTGGTAATCTTATTTTAATCTATACTTTCAAAGTAGGAAAAATAGTTATTTTTACATATTTTGAATACTGTGCAAATATTTTATGTTTTGAATTATTTGAAAATGATTTCTCCTCCAAACACATAGCCTCAAAACATCTAAGGGCTGTAAACCTAGGGACATAAAACTGAACCAAATGAAAAAAGTGATCTCTTGAAAATGTGTTGGAATCATTTAAGGCACAACTAAAAAGGTCTATGTGACTCACAATGAGTCGTATAAGCTAATGTAATGGATGCATAGTAAATTATGAAAAGCCTGCATACATTCAAGAAACAATGTATCAGAAACAGGTGGAGATGAACTTCACAATGCATTATGAACCACATTGTAAATTATAAATGCAGTCAGTGGATACAGTGCGAGATTACATGCCTGCTGAGAAGCATTATGAATAAAGCATCACATTAGAATAGTAGTCTTACCAAAATCATGATGCAGAAACAAATTCACATTTACCATGCAAGTTAGCAACCTATGTTAAAGATGTGATGATCAAATGGGTGGGGAACTTGTAAGATGGCTAGTGTCTGGAAAGTTGTCACTTCATTAGATGGCCACGCCCACATCTACATACCCCAGTCAAACTGCATAGTTCATTAGAAATCCCGTCTTTAAAGTGGTATTAAACTCAAAAGCAAAGATGTTAAATTGCAGCTTACCCATTCTTAGTTGTGACGGCTGCGTTTATTTTAAGGTTTTCTTTCTTCTACTTTCATCTGGTGATCCAGCTAGTAAGTCTGTTGTTTTTCAACAGAACAAGCTCTCCAGCAGAATGTAAGAGTTACAGAGATGAGACAATCCATTTAACACTAGCAGGGGTGCTTACAATTATTATCTTTTAATTTATTTCTGTAAAACCTTTATACCAAAAGGGGAAAAAATTGTTAGTGTATTTAAATCTGCTAGTACATCTAACGCCCCCCTCCTCCCAAACTGACAATGCTGCTGTCCGCTGTGCCCAGTGTGCTCCTTCATCCAGAGTGGAGGCATTGTAGTACAGGAGGTGTGTTACTGGCCAGATCCCCTGGAGAAAACAGAGGGCGAAAAAACCTAGAAAAAAAACAATGCAACCACCACATCTAATGATTGATAGGATGCAATATATTACATGTTTGGCTTTGGGTTTGATAACACTATAAGGCAGACAGCATGCCACTCTCACTTGCACAATATGCTTTTATTTTTGGTGTGAAGGCATTTTGTAAAACCAAAACTACAGACACAATGTTTTACAACTATGTATATTTGCACTTTGCACCTGCCAATTAGTAGCCATTTTTAAAAGTAGGTTTTAAAAAAAGAACCCCCATGCTCTTGTAACTTTTTTAAAAAAATTCTCTGCTACTTGAAGCAGGCCTTACATAAAAATGCAAGGTTCATGAATGCTGCAGCACCCACCCCCTAAATAATTAAAACAATAAAAACATAAAACAAATAAAAAAATCATACCTTACAACCTGGCTTCTGGTAAAATATCCTAAAGTTATTTTTTATTTTCTGTTTTTTTACATTGTTATTTAAATGTCCTTTTTATTGCTTTCACTGAGAGTTATGTATTCAGGGAGTAGGGGGGAGCTGAAACATAAGACCTTGTATTTTCACACAAGGTCAGCTTTAGGTGCAGCCACCAAAAACCCTTATAGGTTTGCGTTAATATGTCAGTAAAGGCATTGTGTTGACTTATTTAATAAGACAGTCCAAGCAAGAAGCAAATGCCGAGAGTTCAGTAGCTCTCAGAACAAATTTAAGCTTTTATTAGGTCCTAACATTTAGGACAAGTGAAAGTTGAATTCTGATTGGTTGCTAAGGATAATTGCATTTTACATTTTTAGCTTTAGCAGTAAGCTTCATTAAATGTCTTACATTCAGCCATTGCCTGACTCTGACAACTAGAATACTGAGAAGACATGGTCAGGAGAGAGTAACACCAGTATTTGCTCAGAGATAAGAAGTAGCAGAATCCCTTAATTTGCAGTTTCTGCAATCAGCCCGGTTACTTCATTGAATATAGGTTGCTAGTGGGCTGTTTACCAACTTGGTGTAACACTGCTCCTATCATAAGCCATTTCTGAGGACAAAGACCTCTAGCTCCGCAAAAACAGCTATATGGAACTTTTTCCTTTTTGTGCTGGAAGTGTGAATCATCTCTATGGCCTGTTTTTTTCAGTATTTGCATTGTCATATAGGTTTTTATAACTCTCAAATGCTAATTTTGGCGTGTTAATTATGATGAGCTAATTATCAATTACCTGATAATTCTTAGCATATTGTTGTATACATTTTAAATAATTATGTACTAATCTACAGTTAGATCCATATATATTTGGACACAGGCACAATTTTAGTTTTTTCAAGTATTTACCAAAACATATACAAGCTATAGTTATATAATGGATATGGGCTGAAAGTGCGCATTCAGGTTTAATTTGAGGGTATGTACATCCAAATCGGAGGAAGGGTTTAGGAATTACAGCTCTTAAGAGTAGTCAACCTCCCATTTTCAAGGGGTCATAAGTAATTTGACATTTGAATCAAAAGCTGTTTCATGGCCAGGTGTGGGCTACTCCTTCATTATTCCTCCATCAATTAAGCAGGTAAAAGGTCTGGAGTTGATTCTAAGTGTGGTATTTGCATTTGGAATCTATTGCTGTGAACCTACTTCATGCGTTCAAAGGAGCTGTTAATGCAAACTAAACAGGTCATTGTATGGCTTCAAAAATGAAACAAATCCATCAGAGAGATAACAGCAACATTAGGAGTGACCAAATTAACAGTTTGGTACATTCTGAGGCTGAAAAGCCATATTCATTTTGCCAAAAAAAAAAAAAAATCTAAATAAACAAACCAGCTCTGGAAAAGCATTCGTTGGACAGATGAAACTAAGATTATCTGTACCAGAATGACGGGAAGAAAAAAGTGTGGAGAAGGCTTGAAACAGTTCATGATCCAAAGCACACAGCGTCATCTGTAAAACATGGTGGAGGCAATGTGATGGCATGGGCATGCATGGCTTCCAGTGGCGCTGGGTCAATGGTGTTTATTGATGATGTGACAGAAGACAGAAGCAGCCAAATTAATTCTGCAGTGTTTATAGATACTGTATATTGTCAGCCCAGATTCAGCCAAATGCAGCAAAGCTGATTGGACGGTGCTTCACAGTACAGATGGACAATGATCCAAAACAAACTGCAAAAGCAACCCAGGAGCTTTTGAAGGAAACAAAGTGGAGTCAATTACCTGATCTCAACCCAACTGAGCATGCATTTCTCTTGCTGAAGGCAAAACTACAGGCAGAAAGACCCACAAACAAATAACAACTAAAGGCAGCTGCAGTTAGAGCCCGGCAAAGCATCAGGAAGGAGGAAACACAGTCTTGAGTCATGTCAATGGGTTCCAGACTTCAGACAGTCATTACCACTAAAGGATTCTCAACAAAATATTAAAAATTAACATTTTAGTTATGATTATATTAATTTGTCCAATTACATTTGAGCCCCTGAAAATGGAAGGACTGTGTATAAAAAATGGTTGCAGTTCCTAAAATTTGTACTTGATATTAATGTTCAACCCTTGAATTAAAGCTGAAAGTCTGCACTTCTAATTCATTTGGATTACTTAATTTTAATGTATTCTGGTGGCATACAGTGCCAACAGTATGAAAATTGTGCCTGTGTCCAAATATATATGGACCTAACTGTATAACACAACTCTAGTCAGCTTTACCTTTACCTTAATGCAGTGGTTCTCAACTCCGGTCCTCAGAACCCACCAACAGGCCAGATTTTAAGTATAACCTTTAGGAGATGCAGGCTAGAATACTGCAATCACTGAGCAGCAAATGATATCACCTGTGATGTATTTCAGTTATTCTGCAAACCTGGCCTGTTAGTGGGTCCCGAGGACAGGAGTTGAGAACCACTGCCTTAATGGAACCTAATATTGTCAAATATAGTGAAAGAAAGCATATTGTAAAGTTGATACTATATGCTTAGGTCAAAACTTGGCCAACTTAGGCTAGCAATGACTCATTGAAACCAACCTATGCAGGCATTCTTTAGAAGTGAGATTCTATTACCCTTGTCTCGTGGTTTTTCTGGGCCAGTAAAGCACCTCTTCAGCTTCCCTGCTTTTGACATGGATTTAGTAAGTGATGTAGCACTAAAGAATAGTGGCCGTCAAGCAAAAGAATTGTTAGTCAAATAAGTATGGGCATTACAAATTAATTCTCTTGGTTCGAAAAATGAAAAAGCAAAGAAAATTATTTAATGATATGCATTTTTATGATGTTGTGTTTGATGTTTCTTTCTACGTTTTCTCAGTTTCCAGTCCTGCATATAATTCCTTTAGATTTGTGGAGCCTTTTCTGATTTATTACATTTAGTGTTTTTTCTTTGTTTTTCTAGGACTATACACTCACAATGTACTTTCAGCAATCATGGAGAGACAAAAGGCTTTCTTATTCAGGAATCCCGCTAAACCTCACACTGGATAACAGGGTCGCTGATCAGCTGTGGGTGCCTGACACATACTTTCTTAATGATAAACGCTCATTTGTTCATGGGGTTACTGTGAAGAACAGAATGATTCGACTTCATCCAGATGGAACTGTTCTTTATGGATTAAGGTAGGGAAGGCATAGCATTATTTTTTTTTATCAATTATATTTAATTGTCAGACACCATTTGCTTACTCCACAGCAGCATTTTTCTAATTTAGACTTTGGAGATCAAACATAACTTCAGTACAATTTCAGAAGACCAGTGATATTTTCTTTGAAAAGAACTTGTGTGGCCTTCAAGTCTTTCCCAGTCAAAAAGTATCAATTTTTGTTATCTTTAGCATCATGTGAACCAAGCCATGGGAACTGAGATGTGACCCAGTTCAGAGTAATTTGTTTATTGCAGTTATTCAAGAACATCAGCTAATCTGGGCCAATACATTACATGTGGTCCTCTTTTTTTGTTTGCCGTATAAGTTGTATTCTTAATCCACTTGTGGAAAAAAACATGTGGAAATGGTTTTCTCTAACCTAAAGAACCCAGAAATGATGTACATCATCTTAAACCAGCTACACATGAGATTCCGTATAACATTTATTAAGAATCAACATATTTCACAATAATTTTAAAATGAGTTTACAGTGTAATTCTCCACAACATACACAAACTTGCGCATATTTGGGTAGTAGTAAATTAGCCTACCATAATATTTTGGATTGTGGAAGGATACAGAAAAAACATATAGCAAATCCACAGAGCCACAGAAGGAACATATATACACAATGTAGACATTGCCCTTGGTAGAAACTAAAAGCAAAGCAAGGAAATATTGTTAGCCTCTGTGCTGTCTATATTATGACACTGTTTACCTTTCAATGTCTTAGAATGAGACTATGAAGGAAGTATGTGCTTCCCCACTACATGGTAAGGAAGTGAATGTATTCATTGTTTTGATATGTATGATTTCAGCAGCTCCTAAATTTAGAATAATAACCAATTTTTGGTCATACAAGAGTTACATTTTATACTGTTGCTAGCAATTCACGTATGAGGAGATCTGGAAAACAGGACCTACAAAAGATTTAAATCACAGGATAACTGAACATTGTTCAGGTTGTTTGAAGTATATACATAATGTAGGTTCTTGGCTGTCGATATAAGTGAACATGTTGGTTGCTTTCACAGGGCAAAGCAACAGGTATACCTAAATTGTCCCTTTTCTTATAGAATATATCTAACTTTCTTTAGTCTTCACTGACCTGTTCTGCCACTGGAAGTTAAAATAAAGTTTACGGACTCCCCATGTCCCAATGTGATGATTAACCTGATCATCCTTATTTTAACTGATCTCAAATTCCAATCTAACACCCATGGATAGACTACACTCAATGTAGTCCAAGCACCCACCTGGTCCACATCTAGCATAACTGGTACCCTACGTCTCAAGTTTCAAATGACAGGATCATTAGGAGAGCAAAAAAATAACTCACTTGCCCCTTTGACAAGACCAATGAGCCATTGCTCCCCATTGCTTCTTGCTGGTGAGCAACATTTTGCAACAGCGAGGGAGCAATATATTGGAAATATATGTGTTTCATTTAGTTATTCTGTTGATGGATAGTCACTGACAGCAACTGGATCTCTAATCTAACATGGGCCTAAGGCTGACATCCTTTTTGACTTGTTCCTTTTTTCTAGCACAGGCAGCAGAGTACAATTAATGATTTAAAAATCCAGTACCGAAGCAATTATTTGTATCTGTTAATGTGACCTGGCTCATTCGTTTTGTTATCTTACATTCCACTTTTTAAAAAAAAAATAGTTTAAATAAAATACATATACAGAAGAGGCTTCCTTCTGGGATGACAGCCATGCAGACCAATTTGATGCAGTGTGTGGCGTATGGTCTGAGCACCGACAGGCTGACCCCCCCCCACCAACCTCTGCAGCAATGCTGGCAGCACGCATGCATCTATTTCCCAAAGACAACCTCTGGATAACATTTTTGGTCGACCATGGTGAGGCCTGTTGTGAGTGGAACCTGTCCTGTTAAACCGCTGTATGGTCTTGGCCACTGTGCTGAAGCTCAGTTTCAGGGTCTTGGCAATCTTATAGCCTAAGCCATCTTTATGTAGAGCAACACTTCTTTTTTTCAGATTCTCAGAGAGTTCTTTGCCATGAGGTGCCATGTTGAACTTCCAGTGACCAGCATGAGAGAATAAAAGCGATAACACCAAATATAACACAAAAGAGTTGCGCTAAAAAATTATAGTCCAAGTAAACTCAATTTTTTTAGAGAATAATGGTCCTGGAACAATCTTCTCATTCACGGAAGGTTCAAGTGCATAAATCCATCACCATGTGAAAACACCTCAAAGTGGAGTTCCACCCAAAAGTGGAACTTCCGCTTTAAAGGAAGGTGACCCCCTGACATGCCATAATTGCCATGTCATTTTTTGGGGGGGGCAGGGGACTCTATTTTCACAGGGTCCCAAGTTCACTTTCTCTCCTAGAGCCGCAGCTCCGGAAGGCAGTTCACCTTCCTCCCTCCCTCTCAACGATCTTCTGGGACACATCATAGGTCCCAGAAGATACGCCGGCTATTCATAAGGCGCAGCGCTATTCGGGCATGCACAGTGAGCGCCCGGCTTTGATGCCAAAGCCGGGTGCCCACACTTGTGATGCTGGCACCGCCAAGAGGAGGGGAGGAAGAGCGAGTCCACAGATGACCGCATCGCTGGAGGGAGGGACAGGTGAGTGTCTGATTGTTAAAAATCAGCAGCTACGCTTTTTGCAGCTGCTGACTTTTAACTGGGTGGAACTCCGCTTTAAAGGATGTGTGCTTATCAGAACCAGATGACCCTTTGTTACAGATGGTCTAACACGGGGCAGGCCTTTCCCTGGGAAGAAGTTCACTAGAATGAAACGGGTCGGGCGAGGATACGTTCGGTCACCGCGGATTGCTGTTCATTCATCACTGTCTTTCTGGAATGCTGTAAGACCTTTTGGATGCTTGTTTAATAAAACGCCCTTGGTTTAACTGCACTATTGGCGATTCTGTTGTGCTTCCTTACATACCAACCGGTGCATACTGGCTCCATGCTGGTGAGGTGTTATCTCTGCAATCTGGAGAACTTGAGTGGAGTTTATTCACAAGCGTGTTAGATAGACCCTTTGTAACAAAGGGTCATCTGGTTCTGGTAAGCACACATCCTTTAAGGTGTTTTCACATGGTGATGGATTTATGCACTTGAACCTTCCTTGAATGAGAAGATTGTTCCAGAACTATTATTCACTAAATATTTTGAATTTACGTAGACTATAATTTTATAATTTTTAAGCGTAACTGTTTTGTTATTTTGCTTTGGTCACATGTTTATTCTCACATGTTTGAGTTGCAGCTCACCTCATTGAATATTCACAAGCGCAATATTTCATTTGTTTTGACCAAATTTAACACACCTGCACCCCATTCACACCTGAGACCTTTTAACACGAACGAGTCACATGACATTGGGGAGGGAAAATGGCTAATTGGGCCCAATTTGGGCATTTTCACTTTGGGGTGTACTCACTTTTGTTTCCAGCGGTTTAGACATTAATGGCTGTGTGTTGAGTTATTTTGAGGAGACAGCAAATTTACACGGTTATACAAGCTGTACACTCACTACTTTACATTGTAGCAAAGTGTAATTTCTTCAGTGTTGTCACATGAAAAGATATAATAAAATATTTACAAAAATGCGAGGGGTGTACTCACTTTTGTGGGATACTGTATACTTTATATATAAGGACACATAAATACATACATTAGAAAAGAAGATTGTCATATGTAGTGATTTTAATCACATAAGCTCATTCTGTATTAGGGTGAGTGAAAGTTCTTCTCTTTATTATTGCACACTATGTGCCAGACAAGCATGTATCTGAACCCATGCATTTGAAATGAAAACTATTTGTATATTTGTTAGGTAGTAAGTGTGCTGTGTAACCAGGAGAGCTGCCAATACTGTATATACTGTATGAATGTATGTATCTGTTTATGTATACATCTCTGAGTATATGTAATCTTTGGAAAAGGACAAAAGATCCACTTACTGCACATTGTCTAATTATTTTTGTTGTCTTTTTTTATGTGACTTGCCTAAAGTTTCTATGGAACCTTTAACAAAATTCTTACAGTTGTTACAATGACATTCTGCATTTGACATCTCTACTCTCATGCCGACTTTTATTATTTTCGGCAAATATCAAGTGTTCAGCTTTGTAATAATTAAAATAAGATACTTATTCCCACTTAAACTCAGCATATCCATCTTAAAACATCATAGAAAACTAGTGTTAAATCACTTCTATGATGCACCGTGCTGGCAATCTCAACGTTCCAAGAATTTGACTGATTAAGAGGACAGATTCATTGGTCTCACAGCAGACAGAAATATTTTCTTTTTTTAGCTGAAGCACCTCTTGAAATTGCCAGTGAAAATTATGCTTAGTGCTTTTTACATTTGATTTCCTCCTTTACTTCTTTATGCAAATTATAATGAATTTGATTGCGTTTATCTTCTGCAACTTCAGCTGGTACATAACTTAAATTGTAATTTGCATCTTGCAAAGATGTCACATGACCCATCTACCAGTAACATGTAGACTTTGTAGTTTACCTTCTTTCAAACGGCTCATGCTTTTTTCACTTCGATAATATATATTCATAAGTTGGAAAATGAATGGCAGTTAAAACCCAGAATCCAGTCATAATATACACTAACTTTCATTATTCTAATAAAGGCAGAAACTTTTTAGCACTGAGATGTTAGGCAAAAGACAAATACCTGCCACACTGTTAGTCATGCTTTCACCATTTCCTTCAAAATTTTACATACCATATATACTCGGGTACAAACGTTTTTTGTGCTGAAAAAGACCCCCCTCGGCTTATACCCGAGTCAGTGTCTGTGGGTGATCAGTAGTTTCACATTAAACAGAGCCATGCTGCTTCTAAGAGCCGTTCTGTGCTTGTAACTGTGACTAATCACATTGGAATGTAGAGAATGCTGAGAGAGGTGTCAGATTTTCAGCTTGATGTCGGCAGGTGGGAGGGACAAGCGGATGTTAGCTGTTCAGTCCCTCCCACCTCCTGATCTCAGTGAAGAGCTGCAGCTCTCTCTCAGCATTCTCTACATTCCAATGTGATTAGTCACAGTTACAAGCACAGAACGGCTCTTAGAAGCAGCACAGCTCTGTTTAATGTGAAACTACCTTACTCATCCCTTATGTGTTCTGGCTACAGTCTCTGTGTCCTGGCTAAAATCCCTGTGTCCTGGCTACTATCCCTGTGTCCTGGCTATTATCCCTGTGTCCTGGCTACTATCCCTGTGTCCTGGCTAATATCCCTGTGTCCTGGCTAATATCCCTGTGTTCTGGCTCCCTGTCCCTGTGTTCTGGCTCCCTGTCCCTGTGTTCTGGCTCCCTGTGTTCTGGCTCCCTGTCCCTGTGTTCTGGCTACTGCATTTCCCACCCTAGGCTTATACGCGGGTCAATACGTTTTCCCATATTTTTTAGGCAAAAGTAGGGGGTTGGCTCATACACGGGTCGACTTATACACGAGTATATACGGTACAAGCAGGACTGCTGATAAGGAAGTATAACTGGTCCTGCTGTATTGGTCCCAGTCCTCATCAGCTAAACAGGGGCAGCTTTATTGTTAATTTCTGCCTAAATTTATAAATTGATTTTACTAGACCACACCCCTGCTCCTACTTGCTTACCAGGTCTTAAATTAAATTTCCCTGGGCCCCATCACATCAACAGAGGGGCCAAGAGGAGGGACCACAGGAGGGACTTTTACTTTAATTTTGGGGCATAAGCAGATAAAGTCAGTGCCGCTGTTCCACTGAACCTTGGGGGGTTGTGGGGGGCTCCCTCAGGAAGGCTGTACGGGGCCCCATGATTTCTAACAGCAGCCCTGCATACAAAGAACAATTTAATGCCTATACAAACATAGCTGTCAGCATTAGCTTGGAGGTAGCAAATCATAAACCCAAGGTCCACTTATTTCTGAAGTAGGTATAAAAAATTGACTATATATTGCATATATATTGACTATATATAGATAGATAGATATACAGTGCCTTGTAAAAGTATTCATACCCCTTGAAATTTTCCACATTTTGTCATGTTACAACCAAAAATGTAAATGTATTTTATGGGGATTTTATGTGATAGACCAACAAGTAAATATCTGAAAAGTGTGGTGTGCATTTGTATTCAGCCCCCTGAGTCAATACTTTGTAGAGCCTCCTTTCACTGCAATTACAGCTGCAAGTCTTTTTGGGGATGTCTCTACCAGCTTTGCACATCTTGAGAGTAACATTGTTGCCCATTCTTCTTTGCAAAATAGCTCAAGCTCTGTCAGATTGGATGAGAGCATCTGTGAACAGCAATTTTCAAGTCTTGCCACAGATTCTCAATTGAATTTAGGTCTGGACTTTGACTGGGCCAATCTAAAACATATATATATTTATATATTTTTTATATATATATGATTCCATTGTAGCTCTGGCTGTATGTTTAGGGTTGTTGTGTCCTGCTGGAAGGTGAACCCCCGCCCCGGTCTCAAGTCTTTTGCAGGTTCTAACAGGTTTTTTTCTAAGATTGTCCTCTATTTGGCTCCATCCATTTTCCTATCAACTCTGAACAGCTTCCCTGTCCCTGTTGAAGAAAAGCATCCCCACAACATGATGCTGCCACTACTATGTTTCACGGTAGGGATGGTGTGTACAGGGTGATGTGCAGTGTTAGTTTCCCGCCACACATAGCATTTTGCTTTTAGGCCAAAAAGTTCAATTTTGGTCTCATCTGACCAGAGCACCTTCTTCCACATGTTTGCTGTGTCCCCCACATGGCTTCTCCCAAACTGCAACATGGACTTCTTATGGCTTTCTTTCAACAATGGCTTTCTTCTTGCCACTCTTCCATAAAGGCCAGATTTGTGGAGTACACGACTAATAGTTGTCCTATGGATAGATTCTCCCACCTGAGTTGTGGTTCTCTGCAGTTATCATGGGCCTTTTGACTGCTTCTCTGATTAATGCTCTCCTTGCCCGGCCTGTGAGTTTAGGTGGATGGCCATGTCTTGGTAGGTTTGCAGTTGTGCCATAACCTTTCCATCTTCAGATGATGGATTGAACAGTGCTCCATGAGATGTTCAAAGCTTGGGATTTTTTTTTATACTCTAACTCTGCTTTAAACTTCTCTACAACTTTATCCCTGACCTGTCTGGTGTGTTCCTTGGCCTTCATGATGCTGTTTGTTCACTAAGGTTCTCTAAAAAACCTCTGAGGGGTTCACAGTACAGCTGTATTAATACTGAAATTAAATTACACACAGATGGACTCTATTTACTAATTATGTGACTTCTAAAGGCAATGGGTCCCAATAAATTTTATTTAGAGGTATCAGAGTAAAGGGGGCTGAATAAAAATGCATGCCACACTTTCCAGATATTTATTTCTAAAAAAAATTTGAAAACCATTTATCATTTTCCTTCCACGTCACAATTGTGTGCCACTTTGAGTTGGTCTACCACATAGAATCCAAATAAAATACATTTATGCTTTTGGTTGTAACATGACAAAATGTGGAAAATTTCAAGGGGTATGAATACGTTTTCAATGCACTGTACATATTTATGGATCCATAAACATTGATATATATTATCACAAGCCTACCCAGAAACATCAGAGCTCCAATATTTACCTATACAGGTGTTGCAATGCCATAACTGGGCATTGGCAGCTCTCCTGGTTGGACATACGCAGACTTTTCTTCGACTCATCAGGGTCTTGTTTCCCAGGAGCCCATCCACCATCCTGCTTCACAGTTGCCAGTGTAACAATGTGACAGTTGTAGCTCAGGTTCTGAGGGACAGCAACCAGCAATCAGATTCAGTCATCCATTCACTCCTAAAGGCTAGGAAATCATCTTCTCTCAAAGTCCACCATCACACCTGGAAGGCCTACTTTGATGATGCAGGACTGGCATCTTCTGATTCCAATTTTATGAGTTCTGTCAAGCCCTTCAATGATCTGTTGTTGCAAGGGTATGCTAGCATTTGTTTGCTGTGTTGTCAGCCCCTCAGTTGGACTGCTTCTGGACACCCTATTGTAAAAACTAAGATCCTGTGTGCTGTATTTTACAATTAAGAAAAGAGGATTTTTTTTCATGGGTTGAGACTTGGTGCTCATCTTTTTAACCCTGCTGACATGTACAGTATACGTCAGAAAAAAGTGGGGGATTTTCATAAAGTATAGTTACATGTTCAAAAAGAAAACAAGCCATTTTCCCTGTCCCTTCCTAAACCATTTGTTGTGCTGTTTTTCTTCTCCAGCATAGGACTGAGTGTGGGCTTCAATTCTGCATGGAACGATACTCACACCCTGCAACATTATGTAGTCTAAGCACTATTCCCTGCAGTAAGGAACCCAGGAAGGGTGATAATGCTTTTCATTGCTTATTTCTTTCTTTATGTACTTATTTTACACAGGTTAGTACTAATACATTGTCAAGAAATACAAAAAAACAAGTTGAAGTTGAGCTTTAAAATTGGATATCCCCTTTAAGATTGTGAAACATATTGCTATTCATTTTTAAAATGACTAGTTTATATGAATTTACACAGCCACTTTTGCTAAAATAGTTGAGAAAAACAAAAAATAACTCAAAGTTGTCTAATTCAAAGACATTGCTTTCCAGAAATTAAATGGAATATTTTATAACAATGGGTCTTGCCAAATATTTTTCTCTCTATTTTGCAAAATATTCAGTTTTGCTGCTTTTCTTGTCGTCTTATATTTTGTTAGCCAAACATACTTGTGAAATAATACAAAAATACCCTACACTGACTTATCAGCAAAGCCAGCCTAAAAGAATGAAACCTTTGCCATTTGTATTGCTTGTCCTGCTGGTTGAATTGAACTTTTATTAAAACTATTCAGTAAGCATTAATCAAACATGAATGCATAAATTAATTGCCTGCCTATAAATAAATTAGTTAATTACGGGAAGACAAAAGCGCTGTTTTTCTGTGCTGCATGTTGTAAACAGAGACAGTTGCCAGCGGGGTACAGAGAATAAATCTGAGACGTGCAGACGATAAAGGGGAAAAAAAAGAAAGTCGGATTATGTAAGATACGCTTCAGCTTTACTGCACCAAGTTTTTATTAAATTGACATGGAACAGAACTAGTGCATTTGCTGAGCCATAATCAACAAGAGTATTACTTTACCCTTGTGGCAGCTTGCAGTAGAGTTTTACATTCTTTAGCTTTCCCTTATGGGTAATGCTGTTGTGTGCAGGGCAGAACATGTCCTTCTTATCCAAGGCAACGTGTCCTCATATCCTCTTCTGCGGCTCATCTTTGTTCCTGTAATCAAGAGAATGGAATTAATAGATAGAATTTATCTCTTATTATTGCATTCTTATGGGAATGGAAGGTAGATCATTCTCTTTGTTTTCCTTTTCCATGCATGATTTTAAATCATTTTAGAACAGAACAGAATTGAAAATACAATATTAATTTTTTTTAGCTTTCTTTAACATGCAAAGTTCCATTTATTTTCTAAATGTCTACTGTGAGTACAGTGGGGTACTTATTATGCTTTTTTTTTAGATTAAAATATAGCAATATAGCTCCATGTAGCATAGTTTCTGTGAATTCTGGTCACATCACTAAAGCTGGACATACACTATTAGATTTTTTTTCCAGGACCACCCATTCCAAAAGAGCAATCCACTAAGAGATTTTTTTCCCTTTTTCAGTGTGACTGTTTAAGTACTTAGGTATATGTAGGCATTACTGTGCAATTTTGAACCAATTTTATAAATTAAAAAAATATATAATATATGTCCCCCAGGAGAGAGCAGCACTATTAAAGTGGAACTTTAGTCAGGAAGTCCCGATAGATCACTGCAGGCTGGACCCTTTTGCAGGTATAGCTATGTAAAACATTAAAAAAGGATGCCTATACTGTTTAAAATCCAGTAAAACTCAGCCCTGCCCAACTAAAGATACCAGGGCACACCAGCCTAGGGCATTATCCTCAAAACATGGCTTTAATAAAAAAGGTGGAAAGTAATATACAGAGATGGATGAACTGTGTGGGCCGAGCATCAATTCGGCCCCGAAAAGTGCCCACTCTGGTGTTTATAGAATTTTCAGGGTGCTTGGTGGGAGAACATGCTGCACAGTGCATTGAAACAGTCCCAAATTGTCAATATTTTGTGTGGCCACCATTGTTTTCCAGCACTACCTCTTGGGCATGGAGTTCACCAGAGCTTCACAGGTTGCCACTGGAGTCCTCTTCCACTCTTCCATGACGACATCACGGAGCTGGTGGGTGTTAGAGTCCTTGCGGTCCTCCACCTTCTGTTTGAGGATGTCCCACAGATGATCAATAGGGTTTAGGTCTGGAGATATGCTTGGCCAGTCCATCACCTTTACCCTCAGCTTCTTTAGCAAAGAGGTGGTCTTCTTGGAGGTGTGTTTGGGGTTGTTATCATGTTGGAATACTGCCCTGTGGTTCATTCTCTGAAGGGAGGGGATCATGCTCTGCTTCAGTATGTCACAGTACATGTTGGCATTCCCTCAATGAACTGTAGCTCCCCAGTGCTGACAGCACTCATGCAGCCCCAAACCATGACACTCCCATTACCATGTTTGACTGTAGGCAAGACACACTTGTCTTTTTACTCCTCACCTGATTGCCACCACACACGATTGACACCATCTGAACCAAATACATTTATGGGCAGCAAAGTGGTGTAGTGGTTAGCACTTTCGCCTGGCAGCAAAAGGGTCGCTGGTTCAAATCCCAACCACGGCACTACCTGCCTGGAGTTTGCATGTTCTCTCTGTGCCTGCGTGGGTTTCCTCCGGGTATTCCTGTTTTCTCCCACACTCCAAAGACATGCTGGTAGGTTAATTGGATCCTATCTAAAGTGGCCCTACTATGTGTATGTATGAATGTGAGTTAGGGACCTTAGATTGTAAGCTCCTTGAGGGCAGGGACTGATGTGAATGTACAATGCATATGTAAAGCGCTGCGTAAATTGACAGCGCTATATAAGTACCTGAAATAAATAAATAAATAAAATAAATCTTGGTCTCATCAGATCACAGGACATGGTTCCAGTAATCCATGTCCTCAGTCTGCTTGTCTTCAGCAAACTGTTTGCAGGCTTTCTTGTGCATCATCTTTAGAAGAGGCTTCCTTCTGGGATGACAGACATGCAGACTAATTTGATGCAGTGTGCGGCGTATGGTCTGAGCACTGACAGGCTGACCCCCACCCCTTAAACCTCTGTAGCAATGCTGCCAGCACTCATACTTCTATTTCCAAAAGACAACTTCTGGATATGACGCTAAGCATGTGCACTCAACTTCTTTGGTCGACCATGGCGAGACCTGTTCTGAGTGGAACCTGTCCTGTTAAACCGCTGTATGGTCTTGGCTACCATACTGCAGCACAGTTTCAGGGTCTTGGCAAACTTCTCATAACCTAGGCCGTTTTTATGTAGAGAAACAATTCTTTTTTTCAGATCCTCAGGGAGTTCTTTGCCATGAGATGCCATTTAATTTCTAGTGACCAGTATGAGAGAGTGATAACACCAAATTTAACACACCTGCTCCCCATTCACACTTGAGACCGTTTAACGCTAATGAGTCACATGACATCGGGGAAGGAAAATGGCTAATTGGGACCAATTTAGACATTTTAACTTAGGGGTGTTCTCACTTTTGTTGCCAGCAATTTAAGCATTAAGGGCTGTGTGTTGAGTTACTTTGAGAGGACAGCAAATTTACACTGTTATACAAGCTGTACACTCACTACTTTACATTGTAGCAAAGTGTCATTTCTTCAGTGTTGTCACATGAAAAGATAGAATAAAATATTTACAAAAATGTGAGGGGTGTACTCACTTTTGTGAGATACTGTAAAAACAACAAGTTGCGCTAAAAAATCTTGCACAAATCAGCAATAAAGTTCATGTGAAAAAATACAAATATAAAAACAAAAAAAGTGAATAAAGTGTCCAAATTATATAAAAAGAAAAAAAAGGGAAAAAAATTCAACCTCCGTCAGACTGTGCAGACTAGATCCAAATCAGACTGTCCTCCACCCGGTGATTCACCAACACACAAGCAGACTGAATGCTTACCAGAGCAGATGGACCCTCTAGTTATGGAAGGTCAAACAGACATGTGGGTGTATGCCACCTCCAGCACAGATGATCTCACCACAGCTTCTCCTCCTTATACCTCGGTCCTTGCATTCATATAGCACACCAGAGCAGATGGATCCCCTAGTTAAGGAAGGTCAAAAAGACATGTGGGTGTATGCCACCTCCAGCATAAATGATCTCACTACTTACGTTCCTGGCTCCATATTCCTCCTCTTCGACACCACTCTAGTAGACACGACCTCCACCGTATGTGGGTGTACAGACAAACTGGAAGGTATTGATCTCCCAGGTAGACGAGACCATTCGTAAGTCAGACGAACACACAACCACTTAGTGGCCCACCTCCTGTCAGACTAAACCTAGATCAGACGTGTCAGACTGCCTCCAACTTAAAAAAAGGGAAAAAAAAGAAAAATATATTAAACCTGTGAAATAAGTGAAAAAAACAAAAATATAAACATAAAAAAGTGTACTTGAAATAAC